>JASTWL010000448.1:0-149381 GCA_035220575.1 Temnothorax rugatulus | reverse complement strand
TAAGACTCTAAATTTTAATCTCAATCTTATTTGTTGTTTACTAAACTTTAATAAAGCATGCTTATTAGTGGTACGTAGTGCTGATAACATTTCTACTATAATTTTCCTGTGTGTGAAATTCTAATTTATAATGCTTTTAATTTAGATTATTAAACGTCACTTTTACTTTTACAGGAGCTGAGAGCGAAATATCCTGTTCATCTATGATAGCAAAGATATTTCTTTAGCTGTTATCATATATCAAGAAAAAATCCATTTACAAACATGAGATTCTGTTGAGCGAGAGTTCAATATTAGTGTCTCCGCTTTCAGAATCTTGTGAAATGTTATGGAATCATCATCATTGCTGTGATTAGTTTAGTTACTTTGTATTAAAAAATCAATGTGCTTCTATAGTCCTAGCACATATTTGCAGAATGCATGAAAACATTTATATTTTTACCCAGCTAGTGTGCGGTGCGTGTGCGTGTGCGTGCGTGTGTGAGTGTGTATGTTTATTTTAAATAAATCTTTGTAAAGAAACCACGGAACGTATTGTAATATATTATTTACATCGCGTTACTTAAATAATGTATGTGTAACTTAAACCAAAATCCATAGTCTGCTTTACGTACAAATGTATTTATAAAGATGATACAGCAGATAGGAATAATATATTATTAGACTTTTTAAGTAAATGATTTGCAATGCAGGTAATGATCATACTATGCAGCATTTTGAGTATTAATGTAAAAATATTATTTTCTACCTCTTACATACATTAACTGAATAGCAACATAAAGATTTAATCAATCTTCTAACAAATACGTTGACAGTACAAAATTATTGTTTTTTTCAATAAGAACAAAAATTTAATAAATGAACATTGATGATCTTATCACAGCATAGATTTCAATATCAGAGATACCATTGAAGACTATGTGTTGGAATCATCAAAGCCCATTTATTAAATATGTTTATTATGGAAAAAATAATACTGCACTATCAACATATATGTTAGAAGATTGAATATTTACATTGCTATTCAGTTAATGTATGTATAAGGAAATAATATTTTAACATTAAGAAGGCAAAGAGAAAAAATAGGAACAGGAAAATCTTTCATGGAGGTAAAAAAGTAACACTGTTTGTATTTAAAGTTACATATATATTCTAAAACTTGAAATCACAGCTGAAGCTCCTGCAGTTGCGGCAAACTTATCAATTTTAATTAAATATATCGGACATTTGCTTATAACTGAGTGTATAAAGAAGGAAGACATGGAAAAAAGAAACAAGTTAAAGATTTCTTGAAATTATTAACTGTTGATATAACAACAAGTGTTAATAGAACCTTCATTGAAACGCAATCGATTCAAAGGAGACACAAAAAAGTCAATTTGCCATCAGTGGAAGACATAAAAAAATTATATAGTTATTTACAGAAAAAACAGGTTGAAGCTTTTAATGCATTACAACCATCTCTTTCGTATTACACTTGACTTTCTTTGGCAGAAGTAACACTGATCTCTATACAAGTGTTTAACAGATGACGGGCAGGAGAAATTGAACGCATTTTTATCGAGATTTTAAAAATTATGAAAGAGTTAATAAAAAACATGTACAGCGATCTTTACAAGTCATTATCAAAAGAACACAAAAAGATTGCTTACAAATATATCAGATTCTGTATAAGAGGAAAATTAGGCCGTACGGTGCCCGTTTGTTATCAAACGATTTATTTGAATCCATTAATTTGATTTTAAAATATCGAAAGGAATCTAACGTACCCGAAAAAAATCCTTACGTTTTCGGATTGCCTGGGTATAACAAACAAAGGTACAAATATCTCAGAGCTTGCATTTTAATGCGTAAATTCTCAAGCGAATGTAATGCAATTCAGTCTAATACTTTACGTGGTACATTGTTGCGAAAGCATGTTGCAACATACTGTATACAACTAAATCTTAATAATATGGAAGTATCGGATCTTGCCACATTTATGGGGCATTCCGAAAAGATTCACAAGGATCATTATGTGTACAATATGTTGCAACATGCTAATAATCGAAGTAAAGGCTTTATTGGCTAACAGTAGTTAGCAACCAGAGATATATTGCAAATTTTCCAATACCTGGAAGCTGTTCAAGGAAATGACCAACATGCAAGTAGCGAATCTTCAACGGAAAGTAATATAGACGACGAATTATATGACGACCAAGCACAAAAAGATTGCTGACAAATATATTAGATTCTCGGATATAAAATAAACGGCCTAATTAAGAGCTAAGCGCGATAAATGCTTTGCAAATGTTAGTTCTACTAACTTTTTACATATTTCCTACCTTAGTAAATTGCACGCCGACTAAATTATCAAACTTGCAACACAGCTCCAGTTGGAGTAGTAAAATCCCCTCCCTCCTTACTACTCCAACCGGAGTTGTTGCAAGCCTGACAATTTAGTCGGAGCGCAGTTTACTAAGATTGAAAATGTGTAAAAATTTAAAAATAACATTACCGCGCCTGACTCTTAATTAGTCTGTTTTTCTTATATTCGTCCATTTCCAATGAAGCCTTTATTTCGATTTATTAGCATGTTGCAACATATTGTACACAACTACATTTTATCGAGGTGTCGGATCTTGACGTTTTGTCGCTTATGACGTTATAAACCAAAGATGTGGTGAAACATCAGAAGCCTTATAATATTATTAGTCTTTGGTTAACATCGGGGATCCAATATCGAACACTCTCAACCTGCAAAAAGATTGTTCGGTAATTTTAGATTGTAACGTAACAATATATCTGTATTGTGTTATTTTGTTTACTATACAAGCTGCGTTCCGATATTCACTACCAGTACTGAAAATCTATAGTTTATGCCACGTACACTATAGATTTTCAGTACTGGCAGTGAATATTGGAACGCTGCCTGTATAGTAGCCAAAATAATACAATTCAAATTCATGTACATTATCAAAATCTAGATAATACATACATAAAGAGCGTTTTGCATATTGTATGTTATATATTCAAATCTTCGACATTAATACTATTCCTTCTAATATTACAATTTTTAATAGCCCCGTTATAATGTTAGAAAATTCAGTTATTTCGTGATCAAAATTTTTGTTCGACAGCTGTTCGTATTCCATTACATTTATGTCGAGTCATACATCATGACAACGAGAATTTGAAGGTGATCGGGAGATTCCGACAATTCCCGGAAACTTACCGATGATCGCGTCTATTTATACTCCTTCGAACCGGAGGATCGGTTACTCTCAATCCTACCGTCGCCTCTTAAACACTAACTCTTCAATACGGAGCATCGCTCGTGCTATAGTACTTATTTAATAAACGAGAGTCAGAAGAGAAATTCGACGAGAGTACAATTATAAACCAAAACCTAAGCTGCCTGCTTCCCACGTAATCGTGACCGCATTAAGTAACCAGAGGCCTGTGCCTCGCCTTGTGTCGATCGAGGAGCCGCCCGGGACTACACGCAAGGAACTCAACATTTTGGTCCTTCGAGCCGGATCCGGCGAAAGACTACGGAGATTTGGGGCAACGGAGTTGCGCCCAGCGAAGGGGAGTACGTCGGATCCAACATCCGCAAACGGTCGCGAGACGTCCAACGTCCGTTGTACTCGGAGCGGCAGCTGGGAGCAGAGACTGCTGAGTCGCCGGGGCGTGAGACAACCGCACCGGCGATCAATCGGCGATCGCAGAAGGGAAAGACGAGGACTGCTGAGTCGCCCAGGAGGCACGGAGTCCGTGTCGGCGATCCATCAGCGGCCCGGAAGCAAAGGACGAGCGTGCCGAGTCGTCGGGGAGTGCACTCCATCGGCGATCAATCGGCGATCTCGGAACCATAGAGGAGGCGATGGACTGCCAGCCGTGAGCAGCGGAAGCATTCGTGGAGCGGTCAATCGGCAGTCAAGGTAGGAATTCACGTTCCATTCATCGCCGATCAAACGTTTAGTCATTTCGAAATATAAAGAGCAAATGAGCCAAACGCGGTTCAGATCTCAGCGCTGAAAAGAAAACGCGCGTTCATAAAGGCGTCGTGTACGCGTATTCGAACGCAGAGTCGGTGACACAATTAACGCCCGAAACTATCGCGAATTTAGAAGAAAGAAAGAGAGGTTGTCGAGTTATTGGTCGGATTACAATAGTTTACAATCCGAAATAGAGTCCGTCTGTGAAGACGAGGATGGAGGATCGCGTGTCGTTTGAAGGAAGCGTTTTACGAGCTGACCGCAAAATTACGCTGCGTGATCGCAAATTATAATCGCTCGTTTTCCGGGGATCAAGCTAGGATATCCACACCGATCGCGTCCCCGGTCGAAGTAATCAACTCCGCAAATAGCGTACGATTGCCCAAGTTAGACTTGCCGAAATTCACGGGCAAGTACGAGGAGTGGTTTCCGTTTTACGAAATGTTTAATTCAATTATAGACAACAATCGCACGATAAATAGCCTTCAGAAGTTTCAGTACTTGAGGGCATCGGTAACGGGCGAGGCGGCCAACGTGATTCGATCGTTAGAATTATCTGAACAAAACTATTCGGTGGCCTGGAATTCTCTAAAACAGCGGTACGATAACAAGCGCGCTATTGTGCACACGCACTTGCGTGCCTTGTTTGAATTGCCGAGCATCGCGAAAGAAAATGCCGTCGAACTACGTCGGGTGGCGGACACTGTCGTGAAACATGTACAGGCCTTGAATGCGTTACGCTGCCCTACCGAGCATTGGGACGAGATGTTAATATACTTGATCTCGTCTAAATTCGATCCGATCACCACCAGAGAATGGCATGCCTCGCTGAGCGGGACGGAATTACCCACGTATAGGCAATTCGTGGATTTCTTAGAACGAAGGTGCCAACTATTAGAGTCAGTAATTAAAAGTGCGGTAGCACAGATTGCCGGGATGCGTCTGGTAGCTCACGCTGCCGTCGCCGCTTCCACGTGCGGCTATTGCCACGGGGAGCACCCTATTTATTATTGTCGCGAATTTATTAAACTGTCCGTTCCCCAGCGGCTCGCCGAAATTCGGAAGCGAAAATTATATGCAAATTGTCTGCGCGGAACGAATCATGCGGTTCGGAATTGTAATTCGGGCTCGTGCAAGAAGTGTGGCGATAAACACAATTCCCTGCTTCATTTTCCTTCGAAGGCTAACGATATTCCCGAGAAAACAAAAACAGGCACGCGTCGGCTCGAGACAGGCCCGACGAGACAACGGTTATGACTCACTTCGTCGATTTCTTATAACGCCGGTGTATTGCTCTCGACGGCGGTTGTGTACATTGTCGACGCCAGCGGAACAAAGCAGCCATGCCGTGTTCTGTTAGACAGCGGTTCTCAAGCTAACTTCATAACGCGATCGTATGTCAAACGATTACGGTTAAGGTCAAATCCTAGTAATATAAAGATAACGGGAATTAACGGCATAACAAGTAGCGCGAGCGAGGTCACTATAGTAAAACTGCACTCGCGATTGAACGGATTCGCCGCGGTGATAGAATGCATATTGACGGATCGCATAACTGAACGTCTTCCCGCGTCTCCGATTGATAGAGAGAAAATCTGTATACCACCAGCCATTAAATTAGCTGATCCAGATTTTCATCGAAGGTCCGACATAGACGTACTAATAGGCGTTGAATTGTTTGGGCAATTGGTTTGCGTGGGGCAATTAAAATCATCTCAAGCGCATCCCACGTTGCAAAAAACACATTTCGGCTGGATTCTCGCCGGTCGTTTTGGCAGCGAGACGCGGAAGGCGCGCCGTCGCGAGGTGGGGGCGTTTTGCGTTTCGATAGATGACGTGGAATTGCAGAATCAGTTAGCGAAGTTTTGGCAATTGGAGGAGAGCTGCCGGCCTCGCGATTCGTATTCGAGCATGGAGCGGTTTTGCGAACGGCATTTTCGCGACAACACTACCCGGGACGGCCGGGGTCGAGTGATGGTTACGCTTCCAATAAGGGAGGACAAAATAAGAGAGCTGGGCGACACGCGCGATATAGCCCTACGACGATTTTACGCCTTAGAAAGGCGATTAGATCGCGATCCGACCCTAAAATCGCAATACAAGGAATTTATACACGAGTACCTGTCGCTCGGACACATGAAATGGATAGATAGCGCAGGACGACGATAACGACGATTTACCTGGCAGTGTTATCTACCGCATCACTGCGTGCTAAAGCCTTCAAACGAGACCACTAAGTTGAGAGTAGTTTTCGATGCTTCGTGCGAAAGTTCAACCGGGGTATCGTTAAATGACGCGCTTATGGTCGGCTCAACGGCACAGCAGGACTTGTTCTCTATTATTTTAAGATTTCGCACAGCTCGGGTTTGTCTTTTCCGCGGATATTGTAAAAATGTATCGCCAGATATTGATCAATCCGAAACAGACAAAACTGCAGCGCATATTTTGGCGGGACCATGCCGCCATGGTCTTACGAATAGGCGAATTATTAACGGTGACATACGGAACGGCGGCCGCCGCGCATCTAGCCATTAAAACTCTTGAATATCTGGCGGAGACATACATGAAACAGTTTCCCGTGGGAGCGAACATATAATGCGCGATTTCTATGTCGATGATATATTATCGGGCGCCGACACAGCTCGAGGAGGCATTGAGGATAAGGGCGAAGTCGTTGAAATTTTGAGTCGCGGCGCGTTTCAGCTGAAGCTAAGTGGTCCTCGAATCATGCGGATCTGTTAAGCGACGATCAAAATAAACATAACGCCGAAGTTCAAATCGACAAAGGAGTCGACATCGCGCGTCCTCGGGGATTGTTTGGAATCCATCTACGGATACATTCCGTTTCGCGATCGAGATGCCAGCAAGCGCGATCAAGATAACGAAACGAATAATATTGTCGGAAATCGCGAGGCTGTTCGACCCGTTGGGCTTGCTCGGCCTCGGTCATTATATTACCGAAAATACTGCTACAGGAGATTGGCAATTGAAATTGCAATGGGACGAATCTATTCCGCTGGAGTTGCACACGAGATGGTCCGCGTTTAGGGAGCAATTGAACGATCTGAATGAATTGAGAATTCCGCGATTTATCAAGGACGGCGGCGAGCATTCGCGATTTCAAATACACTGGATTTTGCGACGCCAGCCAACGGGCATATGGCGCGTGCCTATACATTCGAAGACAAATTGGGGAGGATGAATTTCGCGTCGATCTGTGGTGCTCGAAAACTAGAGTCGCGCCTCTAAAAATGATTTCCTATTCCCCGCCTAGAACTTTGCGCGGCGCTATTATTGGCGCAATTATGGGATAAGGCGCGATCATCCATCAAGATAGCAGGAGGGTCAGTCCTTTTTGTGGTCGGATGCCACAATAGCGTTGCAGTGGATTTCGTCGTGCTCAAGGAAGTGTTCGGTATTTGTAGCAAATCGCGTTGGCGAAATACAGCGGCTAACACGCGCTTCGGATTGGCGGCACGTGCCGTCCGCGCAGAATCCTGCCGATTTATTGTCTCGAGGTGTCCACCCGCATGAGATTCGGGGTTCGGCATTGTGGTGGCACGGCTCCTGAGTTTCTGAAAGGTAGCGAGGCCGCGTGGCCAAGTAGCAGTCCACACATCCCCGAATCTGAGATGCCCGAGATGCGAAGGACCGTTGCTGTCATCGTCTGCGCGGCAGCGACGAGTCCATTCGTAGAGCTTGGTGCACAGATGGCTCCAGCTTGAATAAATTGTGCAGGATCGTAGCCTATTGCTTGCGATTTCTCAAACCGCGTCTTCACCCGCCTAGAGAAAGGGGACTCATGTCTCACACGAGAAAATCTCCAGCCGCGCTTGATTAGTCTGTGTAAGGACGTACAGAAAGACGCTTTTCATAACGAAGTCGAACAATTTAAAAAAGGGGGGTTCGCTCACTTCCTCCAGCTCTTTAACTTCATTAGCGCCATTTTTAGACGAGCGGGGACTGATCCGCGTTGGGGGGAGGCTCAAGAATTCCCAGCTGTCGTACAGTGCCCGCCACCCGGTCTTGCTTCCGAAAAATCATCGGCTTACTCATCTCATAATAGAACGAGAACACAGGCGTAACCTTCACGCGGGATTGCAGGGCACCATGGCCGCGGTGCGACAGAACTTCTGGCCGCTTTCCGCGCGCTCCGTTACGCGAAAGATTATACGTGATATCGCCTGTTTCCGATGCCGTCCGGCTACGTCTGAGGCAAAAATGGGGCTGTTACCCCGGCCTCGAGTAACACCATCTCGGCCATTCTTGAGTTGCGGAGTTGATTACGCCGGCCCTCTTATCGTGCGAGAAGGCAAGCGTCGAAATGCTCGTAATAATAAGGCATACGTTTGCGTGTTTGTATGCCTCGCCACAAAGGCAATTCATTTGGAAGTAGTCAGCGATTTGACTACCGAAGCATTTCTGGCTGCCTTCAAACGCTTTATTTCTCGTCGAGGAAGCCCAGCTTCCATGTATTCTGACAACGGCACCAACTTCAAGGGTGCATCGCGTCAATTGTCTGAATTATACGAATTCCATAGGGCAGACGAAAATCAAAGGCAAAATAAAATAGTTTTGCTGCGATTTAAGGATATCCTGGCAGTTCATACCCCCCGGAGCCCCGCACTTCGGCGGGCTATGGGAGGCCGCGGTAAAGTCTGCGAAATATCACTTGCAGCGGGTTGCGGGCGGACTCGCATCTCACTTTCGAGGAATTGCAAACGATACTATGCGAGATAGAAGCGAATACTCAATTCGCGCCGTTAACACCGCTGAGCTCTGATCCGAACGACTTATCGTATATTACGCCGGGGCACTTTTTGATTGGCGATGTTTTGAACGGGTTTCCCTGCCAAGACGTGACCGCCATTAACGAGAACAGGCTGGTGCTGCTGGCAAAGAGTCGAGCAACTCCGCCAGATATATTCAAATCTTCGACATTAATACTATTCCTTCTAATATTACAATTTTTAATAGCCCCGTTATAATGTTAGAAAATTCAGTTATTTTAGTGATCAAAATTTTGTTCGACAGCTGTTTCGTATTCCATTACATTTATGTCGAGTCATACATCATGATAACGAGAATTTGAAGGTGATCGGGAGATTCCGACAATTCCCGGAAACTTACCGATGATCGCGTCTATTTATACTCCTTCGAACCGGAGGATCGGTTACTCTCAATCCTACCGTCGCCTCTTAAACACTAACTCTTCAATACGAAGCATCGCTCGTGCTATAGTACTTATTTAATAAACGAGAGTCAGAAGAGAAATTCGACGAGAGTACAATTATTAAACCAAAACCTAAGCTGCCTGCTTTCCACGTAATCGTGACCGCATTAAGTAACCAGAGGCCTGTGCCTCGCCTTGTGTCGACCGAGGAGCCGCCCGGGACTACACGCAAGGAACTCAACAACAGCGGAAACACGATGCATCTCGTATCATATTTTCGAGGTTCAACTAATTTGAGATCGAACGTTCGGTGTTACATTAATGTATAACTAGATGTGGATGACTGATATTTATTTAGGATGAGAAGATTGTTCGAATATCTTAGATAAGTTTTTAACGAAGAAGTGACAGTCTGCTGCGAGAACCGGGTAAGGTACCTTGCGCATCAAGCAAGCCGTTTTGAATGTCCGCCATGGAAGGTACAGTCTTTACTTCGCCACGTGCTGCCAAGCAAGGTGGTGATTTTAATAAACGTTGCGCTACTCGGTTGATGTCATCTTTAGATATTCTGCAAGCATCGTGTTTTTTTATGAATGTTACGGAAGAACCGGATTTTTGTGTTATTAAATTACAAAGAGCTTTGCAGCTTACTAATAGTTTGCATGAAGTATTCAGGCCGTTTTCTGGTGCCAGTCGCCAGGACCTGTCTACCAATGTCTTCGAATACAACGGGTCGTTGTTCCAGATTCATAAGCAGCATCGATAGCAATTGCTTCTTTGCTCTCTATACAAAGAATAAGATTTTCCAAGATGTAATCATCGATTAAGACAATGATTTAGTAAAAATCAGATTTAAATTGTATATAATAATTGTATATATATATATATATATATATATATATATATATATATATATATATATAAACACGATGTAATAACTGGTTCAGAAATGTAAAAATCATACCGCTAATTCGTTATCCGAAAATCCGCTCGTCATGGCGACCATCTCGTGCACAATTACTTCGACCATTTCCTTCGTGAATACAAAATAAACCAGTGTCTACGTAAGCTATTTTCAGACGCGACTTTCAAGCCATTTGGTAAGACTGTGATCTGCGTCGTTTGATGCTCCTCTTTCGCAGTTGAATAAACAGCTTTCGGCAAATTCGGAATGGGTTCTGACAGCGGTGGAAATGATGTAACGGTCTTCTTCTGATTCTCCTTCAAATTAGGGGGTATCCTCTGGGAGGTTACACTTTTGCCAGGTATTGAAACATTGCAAGCGAGAACTGAAAGATAAAAAAAACAACGACGTGTAAAATGTATTGAATTCTTTTCCTTTCTCCTCCTTTAGAAGAAATAAGATTAAGGTTATACAAGTCTACGACTTATTGTTATTTTCGCAGTTATCGCAGTCACTTTTTCTTAATCTTAACGATTAAGAAAAGGTGACTACGATAACGTAGTCGTACACGTTTCGGCTTTCGCAACATCCTCGAAAACATTTTGTCAACTCGAGAAGATTTGTAGCATACAGATGTAGAATTCCAGCCGAACCGCCGCCGCCGGAGAGATGCACGCGAGATGTACTTTACAATGTACAGAAGGCGTCAATATGCCTTCCCAGCTGAAATTGCTACGCGCAACGCATCTAGCCATTCGTGCATCATGACTGTTAGGTTCTTGGAGAACCGGCAACGTCTCGGAAAGCTGTCAGTGAACTCAGTGCGGAAGAAAGGTTATCAAGCATGATTGCCACGTGGTTTATAACCTTCCATCGTCTAGAAATATAAGTTGAGGTAAATATATATATGAAATATGTTTGCAATAAATACATTTTATATATGTTAATAATTATATTTGCAGATTAGCGGAAGTCGGCAAACTGGAAACGCCAAAGTTACAGAGGAAATACAAGGGATAAGTATTCATAGTTATTTATAATTATACAGATAAATATATCATTATGCAGATAATCAGTGCATTTAATTACAGAAAGGATAACAACAATTATACATAACAGTGTTGACGAGAAAGAAGTAACGAAGGCAGGACGCACACGTTTTAACAAGTTTTGATTGATCAACATTATTGTCCTTACATAGTAAGCATCGTCCAGAAAACTCATCTTGCTACAGTAGTTAACACGCTAAGTAATATTTATATGCTGCTTTTAGTATGCTCAAACAGAGGCAGTTACTTTCCTGGGCAATCATGAAAGCAGTCGCGGCTTATACGCTATTCCAGGATTAATTATGTCGCTCATAAGGACATATTGCTGTATAGACGATTGAGAAAGCGACACTGCAACACGAGCTGTTCGATAAGTTTCTGACCTATCATCCGGACAAGTATACTAGGTAATATAAGTATAAGTAATATTACCAATATAATTATACCAAGTATAATACTAGGTGAGATACTCAGTAACAAAGACAAATGTTTTATTTTATTTAGAAAAGAGAAACTAATGAAAATACGATACGTGGTTCATACAAATTATTGTCTCTCGAGACATTGTGGAGACAGGCTGCGTGACTCATTACAGCCATGTATCGTATTTTCATTTCATAATTATCTTTGAATACGCAAAGAATTTAAATCGCCCGACCAAAGTCTTGTATCCTTCCTGTCTTCCAACCTGGGAGTATCAATTCGAAGATGCTTGGTTCGCGTCGGAGAAGACATTCGTCGGACTTGACCACCGTATTGTTTTTTTCAAATTTAACTTTATTGACTATCGTATAGTTTAATTTATATTGACTGACATATCTATCTTGACAGATCTATTTTGCGTTTAACTTTTAACATTGCTCTGATGATGACTAAAAAAGGGTCGAAACGTTCGCAAATTTTAATGTATAGACTAAGAATATATTTATTGCGCACTAATTACTGCGCTTGACTCATATTGTCTTTTCCTGTTTATATTCAAAAGCTTAACCTGGCTTTTCAAGTATAATAGTCATGTAAGTTTGCAAGCTCCTAGCGGCCACATGTGTGGTAAGCACGATTACTTAATTTCCTCAACAACTATGTTTTCACTCCTGTTTTCAGGAATGTTTAGGATGGAAAAGGAAACACGGATGTGCGTTTGATTGCAGAAAAGAAAGGATAGTCATTTTATTTGGGTAAAGAAGATCTTAATAGAGATAAATGTATTACTGTTATTTATTTTTAATTACATTGAACGCTATTGTATACACATGGGCATTACTTACATTTTATTTCGATATTTTGCTTTTATACATTGTCAGCATGACAATATAATCTGTATTAAATAAAATATTAAATAAAGTATTTATTATAATCTGTATTACATAAGATCTGACCACAAGTACTTTCTACACTTCTCGTTATAGCAGTTTTAATATTTTTGTACCGCGCAAATGTTGATTATTAGAGGCCTACATACTTGTTATAATCTGCAATAATATCCTTAATTGTCACAAAAAATGTAATGTTATATCTTTGAGAAGTATGAATTTACGGTCATATTCATTATTCGTTTACTAGGGGAGAAATTGACATAGGGTATGTATTGCTCGTATTAGATAGCATTAACAATTTAATTTGTTTACAGTATATCAATCTTAAGTTCTCTCTCTCTCTCTCTCTCCTCTCTCACTCGTCTCTCTCTCTCTCTCATCCCCTCCCCCTCTCCCCCTCTCCCCTCTCCTCTCCCCCCCTCTCTCATCCCTCTCGCTCCCCTCCCCCTCTCTCTCTGCGCGCGTGCGCGCGTGCGTGCGTGCGTGCGTGTGGTGTGTGTGTGGTGTGTGTGTGTGTGTGTGTTGGGAGGAGGGGTGGGGAGAATATGCAAATATTAGTAATAAGGTAAGTAATATAACTTTATTAAACTTTAAAATTTCAACGAGACATTTTATATTTACATATTATATACATTATATACATTTATCGGGTTTTACAAATCGGGAATGAATAAAGTTATCGCACAATCAGTCGGATACAGTAAGAAGACAGTGTCATTGGATACGAAAATATGAAGAAAAAGATGCGCTAAAGGATCACAAAAAAAATAATGCAAAACTAAGGAAAACTACAGCTCGTCAAGATGAAGAAATCGTCCAGTTAGTTGATGTGAATCCCTTTAAACCTGCAGCAACAGTTTTAAACAATAATAATTATCCAATCTCGGTAAGCACAGTGAGATGTCGCTTAAAATCGGCTAAAGTTCGTTCCCATCCACCATCCAAAAAAATTGCACTCACAGAAAATCATCGAAATCAAAGAGTGCAATTAGCGGAACGGTATTTAAATACTCCTCAAGAAGAATGGGATACGGTAATATGGTTGGACGAAAAAGTATTTTCTTCGAGTGAAGATGGAAGATACAGAGTGTGGCGACCGGATGGACAAAAACTTAATCTAAAATACATGCTCCCGTTTCAAAATAGTGGAAGATTTACATTAGGATATTGGGGGAGCATGACATCCTAAGAATTAATGAATATTATAGAAACATCGCTACACATGAATGTATAAAAATATGTTGAAATTTTGTAGGAAGTCCTGAAACCTAGTGTTAAGCAAATATCCTGAAGAACAATACCCAATAATTAAGATCGCACAAGACAATAATGCTATACACACTTCAAGAATGGTTTAAAGTATGGTTTAAAGCAAATCTTGATTTTGAACAACTACCTTGGCCTGCAAAATCACTCGATCTAAATCCAATCGAGAAAGTTTGGACCAGAATGCAAAAAATCATGGACAGCTGGTGAATTAAGAACTAGAGAAGCATTAAGTATAATCACGTTTATCAAGTATGGAACGTGTTGGCATTGAATGTCGATTATACGTAAAATTGAAACTCAATGTCAAGACTGCATTTGGTCACTGAAAATGATGAATTCTGGCAGATCCGTGGATGATGATCAGCATAGCGCCATCAATCTTGCTATATCTTTTAGCTCTTTTGCTAATTGCTTCTCGGACAATACTGTTTACAACAAAATGTTCCATTAGTTCAAAGTAGTCAATTATTTGCAAGATAATCAGTCATTTTGTAAACAAAATAAATACCTTTAATTTGGTGATTGATTGCTGCTGTCAAAGTGGTTTTGCCATGATCGACCAATAACTAGTAATAATTTAATTCTTCCATAATTTCTGAAAAACAGAAAAAATTCTAATCTTGAATTATTATTATCACACATTTTCAAGTTATAAAATTCATATTATAAAATTCATATTTACCAGTATGGAATCCAGAATCCATCATTATCGATGACCATTTGCAGTCGTCTTGGCATTGAGTTAACCAAATTTTGCGTATAATCATTATCCAATGCTAACTCGTTTCATACTTGATGAACATGATTTCGCAATGCTTCTCTAGTTCTTAATTCACCAGCTATCCATGATTTTTGCATTCTGCCCCAAACGTTCTCGATTGGATTTAGGTCAGGTGATTTTGCAGGCCATGGTAGTAGTTCAAAATCAGGATTTGCTTCAAACCATTCTCGAACTCTTCTTAAAGTGTGTACAGCACTGTTGTCTTGTGCGATCTTAATTATCGGGTATTGTTCTTCAGAATATATTTGCCTAACACTAGGTTTCAAGACTTCCTCCAAAATTTCCACATATTCTTCTGCATTCATGTGTGGCGATGTTTCTACAATGTCCATTAATCCTAAGGATGTCATGCTCCCCCAATATCCTAATGTAATTCTTCCACTATTATGAGAGGGGAGCACGTATTTTGGATTAAGTTTTTGTCCATCCGGTCGCCACACTCTGTATCTTCCATCTTCACTCGAAGAAAATACTTTTTCGTCCAACCATATTACCGTATCCCATTCTTCTTGAGGAGTATTTAAATACCGTTCCGCTAATTGCACTCTTTGATTTCGATGATTTTCTGTGAGTGCAATTTTTTTGGCTGGTGGATGGGAACAAACTTTAGCCGATTTTAAGCGACATCTCACTGTGCTTACCGAGATTGGATAATTATTATTGTTTAAAACTGTTGCTGCAGGTTTAAAGGGATTCACATTAACTAACTGGACGATTTCTTCATCTTGACGAGCTGTAGTTTTCCTTGGTCTTGCATTATTTTTTCTGTGATCTTTTAGTGCATCAAAACCTCCTTCTCCATATTTCCGTATCCACAATGACACTGTCTTCTTACTGCATCCGACTGATTGTGCGATAGCTTGTTTATACATTCCCGATTCATACATCCCGATAATACATCCCCTGTCTGCTTGTGATAAATTTGCGTAAATATTGCGCTGCATGATTACCCGTATGTCCGACCATAATTATTTATTTTAACAAATGAATATCGGCCGCTAATAATCAATACCCTATGTCAATACCCTATACATACCCTATGTCAATTTCTCCCTAGTAAACGAATAATGAATAATAGACCGTAAATTCATACTTCTCAAAGATATAACTTGTTACATTTTTTGTGACAATTAAGGATATTATTGCAGATTATAAAAAGTATGTAGGCCTCTAATAATCAACATTTGCGCGGTACAAAAATATTAAAATGCATAACGAGAAGTGTAGGAAGTAACTTGTGGTCAGATCTTATGTAATACAGATTATAATAAATACTTTATTTAATATTTTATTTAATACAGATTATATTGTCATGCTGACAATGTATAAAAGCAAAATATCGAATAAAATTTAAGTAATCCCATGTGTATACAATAGCGTTCAATGTATAAAAATAAATAACAGTAATACATTTATCTCTATTAAGATCTTCTTTACCCAAATAAAATGACTATCCTTTCTTTTCTGCAATCAAACGCACATCCGTGTTCCTTTTCCATCCTAAACATTCCTGAAAACAGAGTGAAAACAGAGTTGTTGAGGAAATTAAGTAATCGTGCTTACCACACATGTGGCCGCTAGGAGCTTGCAAACTTACATGACTATTATACTGAAAAGCCGGTTAAGCTTTTGAATATAAACAGGAAAAGACAATAAGAGTCAAGCGCAGTAATTAGTGCGCAATAAATATATTCTTAGTCTATACATAAAATTTGCGAACGTTTCGACCCTTTTTTAGTCATCATCAGCGCAATATTAAAAGTTAAACGCAAAATAGATCTGTCAAGTTTGTATAGATATGTCAGTCAATATAAATTAAACTATACGATAGTCAATAAAGTTAAATTTAAAAAAACAATACGGTGGTCAAGTCCGACGAATGTCTTCTCCGACGCGAACCAAGCATCTTCGAATTGATACTCCCAGGTTGGAAGACCAGGAAGGATACAAGACTTTGGTCGGGCGATTTAAATTCTTTGCGTATTCAAAGATAATTATAAAAATACGATACATGGCTCTAATGAGTCACGCAGCCTGTCTCCACAATGTCTCGAGAAACAATAATTTGTATGAACCACGTATCGTATTTTCATTAGTTTCTCTTTTCTAAATAAAATAAAACATTTGTCTTTGTTACTGACTCACCTAGTATACTTGTCCGGATGATAGGTCAGAAACTTATCGAACAGCTCGTGTTGCAGTGCCGCTTTCTCAATCGTCTATACAGCAATACGTCCTTGTGAGCGACATAATCTAATCCTGGAATAGCGTATAAGCCGCGACTGCTTTCATGATTGCCCAGGAAAGTAACTGCCTCTGTTTGAGCATATTAAAAGCAGCATATAAATATTACTTTGCGTGTTAATTACTGTAGCAAGATAAGTTTTCTGGACGATGCTTACTATGTAAGGACAATAATGTTGATCAATCAAAACTTGTTAAAACGTGTGCGTCCTGCCTTCGTTACTTCTTTCTCGCCAACACTGTTATGTATAATTGTTGTTATCCTTTCTGTAATTAAATGCACTGATTATCTGCATAATGATATATTTATCTGTATAATTATAAATAACTATGAATACTTATCTCTTGTATTTCCTCTGTAACTTTGGCGTTTCCAGTTTGCCGACTTCCGCTAATCTGCAAATATAATTATTTAACATATATAAAATGTATTTATTGCAAACATATTTCATATATATATTTACCTCAACTTATATTTCTAGACGATGGAAGGTTATAAACCACGTGGTAATCATGCTTGATAACTTTTCTTCCGCACTGAGTTCACTGACAGCTTTCCGAGACGTTGCCGGTTTTCCATGAACCAACAGTCATGATGCACGAATGGCTAGATGCGTTGCGCGTAGCAATTTCAGCTGGGAAGGCATTATTGACGCCTTCTGTACTACATACCTATGGCGATATCAAGTGCCGCTAGGTGCCACTTAGCAAAATATATAAAATTTTCAGAGCGGAATTCGCAAAATTGAAAGTATCAATAGCAAATACTTGCTACCCAAGATGCACCACGTAGAGGTTGCACAGTCGGATTTCCATCTCGTGTGTGTGTGTGTGTGAGCGCGCGCGCGCGCGGATTTGATGTCCGTGGTTGCTCTAACTTTCGCAAATATTGAAATATCGGACTGAATTTTTTTTTTAATTGATAGAGTATTATTTAAGGAAGGTTGGTATTGAATTTGCCGATGATCGGTAAAAGGGTTCTTTTTTTTTTAATTTTTGAATTTTTTTAGAAATGTCTGTGGTTGCTATAACTTTTGCAAATTTTGAAATATTGGGCTATTTCTAATTTTATTATATTCTTCAGTCTTTTCTACTCCTATTTCATATATAATACTAGATTTGGTTGATTATCGGTATATCTAATAATCGGTAAAAGGGTTCTTTCTTTATAAAATTTTGAATTTTTTGAGGATCGGTAAGGGGATTACCGATTTCTGCTTAAAAAGTGTATAAGATGTACATACATGTAATTTTATATAGAGTATCATTAAAATAAATTTGTTTTGAATTTTGCGAGGGTCGGTGAAATAATTGTCGTATGACGAGGCCAATGCTATACGTAGCACTGAGTAGAGTGACAAAATTGTCTGATTTATACATTCTTGGAAGTTTCACACCTCCAAAAAAACCATCCAAAGATAATTCTTTAGAGTTAGAAATAAAACGTCTAAGAGAAGAGAAATATCTTAAATTATCATATTCCAAAGTAATAGAAGGAAATCGAATAAAAATTATATACCAGAACGTACGATGAATAAAAATCTAATCAATATATCTTGTGATAAATGGTATAAATAAGCCGATTTATTAATCTTTGCAGAATCACAAACAATCACAACAAATAATTTGACATTTGAAGGATTTAATATTTTATTCCGAACAGATAATTATGATAAACGTTTACCAAAAGGAATAATATGCTTTATCAGAAAAGAACTGAACATTTATAGATGACCATATACAAAAAGATGAAATTATAAGTGGACAATACCGTCATATCAAGAGACACGGTAGTGTCTCGCGTTAAGTATACGGTTCTTTTACAAGCGGACTCTGTTAAAGCGGAGCGCGAGACCGACCGTGATCAAGAGACACGGTAGTGTCTCGCGTTAAGGGGATCCTATAGTGGCAGTGCACTTTATGCACTAAGTGTACACTTTAACTCGTATTTTATTTATTATAAATTTTTAAGGGCAAAAATGCAAAATCGGGCTGTTTAGGGAACTACAGATGAGCTTACTGATTAAAAATATCCTAAATTGAATAAGATTCATTCGATATTTTGGCTAAATTCTTAAAATTCGTAATTTTTTTCGGATTTTTAAGAATTTAGCCAAAATATCGAATGAATCTTATTCAATTTAGGATATTTTTAATCAGTAAGCTCATCTGTAGTTCCCTAAACAGCCCGATTTTGCATTTTTGCCCTTAAAAATTTATAATAAATAAAATACGAGTTAAAGTGTACACTTAGTGTATAAAGTGCACTGCCACTATAGGAGCCCCTTAAGTATACGATTCTTTTACAAGCGGACTCTGTTAAAGCGGAGCGCGAGACCGACCGTGACTCTTTACGCGACGCGACGGGTTGCGAGTACTCGAGATGTTGAGATCTCATGTAACGAGTGAACGGATCAAGTTCTAAGTAGGCTTGATCGATAGCTTGGGGTTCGAATTGGGGGGGTATCTCCTATAACATTTTCCGCTACGTGCCCTACGAGCGGAGATATTGCGACGCAAAGTCGAAAATGTGAAATTTTATTATTAAGATACTACTTCTAACGCCGACGTCTTTTTCAACCAATCAGAGCCATCAGAGGAATGTCACTTTCACTTTTTCGACACTGGCGCGCTACTATCGCCAGTTTCGAAATCGGTATGTTATTATTACGTGTGCGTACTGCGCTCAGTGCAGTTAGTGCAGTTAGCCGGTTCAGCGCGCTGTCAGTTAGTTAATAAATAATAACCTAGATAGAAATAGTGACGATCGTGAACGTCGCCGTGTGAATTTGCACCTTATAGGTGCAAATTCATGAGACGCTGAAAATGAGCGTCAACAGAGTGAACGTGGTTTCGATTTGACGCTAGCGTCAAAGAAATAAAGTTGAAATTGTTTAATATCCAGCGTCATCGCTGAATCATCGTTAATCGTCCCAGTTACAATCCAAAATGGACTTCGAAGTACGTAAAACATTAATTATTTTCAAACATCTTCACACACACATAAGTATAATAGTAATATTTTACATATAGGGTTATGTGGGGTGATGTGCAACATGGGGTGATGTGCAACGTTTCCGATTCCTGGTCTGCATGTCGACATTTGACAGAACCGCATACTGCCATCTATTTGTGTCAATAGTACCTTGTTTTGGATAAATAACTCGTGAGATGGCACGCACCCTGTTTTGCTGTACGAAAAGCGAGTTAAATTTCTCGAGCTCAATGTAATTTTCGCTTTTCACATTCATAGTGATTTCGTGCATTGGTTTTAGGTCATCTTATAGGTAAATATTTTTATATTGTTAGTTTTTTAAGTACTTTTGATAATCCACAGCGATTTTGTGATTTTCTTACGTTGTGTTGGTGTCACGCCAGTCCGCGCAAAATAGCGTGTTTGGGGTTATATGCAACACTTTTTTTGGGGTAATGTGCAACACTCATTTTTCGCTAGTTTATCGCTATTTTACGATGGAACATGTGTATATGAAGTGTTTTAATGCATTTTTCAATGTGTTTAGTCATTATGCCACGAAAGTATAAAATCTACTTCATCCGATGAAGAAGTTGAAGACTTGTGCCCGGCATGTAAACGAGTTTTGCCAAAAAAATTGAATCGCAACAATTCAATTTACTGTAACACTTGCGACATTCCTTATCATTTGAAATGTGTCGACATGCAAGGTCGCAACTATTTTACTTGTGACAACTGCGATTCAGATGATGAAAAATAAAGTTTTTTGCATTTTTCCTTTCATTATTCGATTAATTTGTATTTAAGAAGCCCAAATTTAACATTTAAGTCGATTGATGTCGATATTCATGCATTTTTTACCTTAATTTTACTTGTGTTGCACATCACCCCAAGAAAATTTGAAAATGCTAAAACAGACGTTTTTGAAAACTCGAAAAATTTTTAGGAAAAATTTAAAATTTTGAAAATCTAATCACGCAGAATTGTAGTATTTTCCTTCCTTTACATTATACAGCCATGATATATTCAAGAATTTGATTTTTAGATATGTTTTTCGAGCAACGCGTGAACGTGTTGCACATCACCCCACATAATCCTATATATGTATATATGATGTATATATGTATGTATGTATATATTCTTATTTTATATTACACACACACACATGCACGCACGCGCGCACACACACGCGCGCGCGCGCACACACACACACACACACACACACACACACACACGATATATATATGTGTTGAGCTATAAACAAATATTTAGAAATATTTGTAGTATTAAATTTAATGTATTTTTCAGAACGAATCCTTGCAATTAGTACAAACGTGCGGGTTATGTGAAATGATCTGTGACCAACCAGACATCGCAAATCACCCTTGCTTGAAAGATTACAAGCGGTATACAACTGATCCTAATACGTTGTACTTTTATCCCTTATTAGGTAAATTATAGCTTTTATTATTATTAGAGTTCCTCTAATCAGAGTCTGGCCAACTTGCAGTTCTGGTAAAATTCTGTGAGAGAGAAGAATATAAGAAAGAAAGAAAAAGCGATATACACATATATCGCTTTCTCTTTCTCTTTTATATCTTTTTCTCTTTCTGTTCCTCTTGCCTTTGCCAAGAAATGGCGAACCAATCAAAAGTTGCTACTGTATGGCCAGACTCTGATTAGAAGGACTCTAATTATTATTATTATATTTAAGGCTCTTGTCCTCGCTTCTATCTTTGTTATTTATTTCTTTAATATTTTATTTTATTTTATTTTATTTAGAATTTTTGACATGCTATTTCTCGCTTCTGACGTCATCCAAACAAGGATAGAAGCGGCGAGTAGGCAGGAGCCTTAAGATAAAGCAAGATGTTTTTAAATCTTATTTTGCAGATGATGGAGTGACCATAGTCAGGAAAAGCAGAATGCCGAACAATGAAGAACAAGTGGTAGCAACGCGATTGTACGAGAGAAATATAAGTAATAATTTATATAGGCTGGTTCGCGCGCGCGCGACTGGTTCTACATATAATCAGTCGTATGTCGGAGTTGGATGTCGGAACGCAGCCGAGATGGTCCAATGAGAGAATTTCTCTTTTGAAAACGAA
The DNA here is from genome assembly GCA_035220575.1 of Temnothorax rugatulus. Classification (NCBI taxonomy): domain Eukaryota; kingdom Metazoa; phylum Arthropoda; class Insecta; order Hymenoptera; family Formicidae; genus Temnothorax; species Temnothorax rugatulus. Next base: position 127,583 of record JASTWL010000448.1, on the reverse strand, counting down.
TTTTTCTCATTGGACCAACGGCTACGTTCTAATAGCCGACTTCGACATATGACTAATTGTAGAATCGGCCGTGAGAATCGTATAGAAATAATAATGTAAAACAATTTTTTTATTATTTATAATGTATTTTAATTTTATATTATAGATTCCATTAAGTCGAAACGGGAAGGAGTGTTGTCTGAAGTACAAAATGCTTTATTAAAGAAGCCCCAAAGAAATTCAAATGAAGGCGTAAAGGCAAGGCTGAATCACGACGATGAAGAAACTCTTCTTTTGGAGGTCCAATTACGAGAGGCTCTTTGGAACTATAAACTTCCGCTAATACAACGAAACGTAAGGATTACGAAAAATTTGTGGCAGGAAGTGGCAAACGCCTTGAACGGGAAAATTACGGCCGACGAAGCAAAAGCAAAATTTAAAAGTCTTCACGACACGTATCGACGAATAATCAGATCGGAAGCTTGCGCCAGTGGATCTGCAAGAAAAGATAGTGGAAAAAAGTGGGCTCATTACGATTCAATGGAATTTATGCGAGATTCTTGCTTGCTGAAAACGTAAGAATTATATATTTTATATAAATGTTAAAGCTATTATATTTAGTATAATCTATAATAAAATAATTTTAATTTCTATAGCACAGTGAGTAACATCGAAGACCCAATAGACAATTTTGGAGATAATGGCGAAAACGCAGAAAACATTGAACCAAGTATGTATTAATAAAAAAATATTCCGTGGTATTGTGTATACAAGTATTAAAAGAAAATAGTTAATGTTTATAATGTTTTTTTTTTTTTTTTTTTTTTTTTTTAGATCATGGGCCTCGGAACAAAAAAAGAAGAGGCGATCCTGAGGCGTGTACCAACGCCATAGAACGAATTGCAAGTGCAATATGTGATAATAACGACGTGCCTACTGATCTTCCGTCTCCTCCAGTTCTAGACGAAGTCGATTCTTTCTTGTCGATGTTAGGGTTCCAGCTGCGAGAACTAGTATTACGTAAACGACGAGAGATAATGAAAATAATTTTGGATGTAACATACGATGCTTTGGCAGAACAGTGAATAATATCTATGCTTCTATTTATTAATATAGTTTGTAATGTAATAATAATTTTAGTTTGGGAATAAAATACTATTAAATGTTATATTGTTTTTTATTTTAAAAGAATCAAATTTAAAATTGTTATTAATGTAATAAATTATCATAAAAGCAGATTAAATGACACATAAATACGTAAACAATGCAAATTAATAATTAAGTTAAATATCAGTTGACAATTTGAATAGAGATAAAATAAGATGGTCATATGTACAAATATTAACAATGGTCAAATTGCCACGGTACAGCTCCTTCACTGTTAAAATATCTGCAGAATTCTTCTCGAATTTCTCTAGCTTGACGACTACTGTTATTAGTACCGCATTTATTTATATCACGAAGTCCACTATTTTCAATGCATTTTCTCCAAGAACCAGGAATTAAACCATTTGGACCATCTTGATCAACCATTGATGGAGGAACATATTGATTCTCACCAATATCTTGTAAGCGCAGCCAATTATGGAGACATACTATTGCTTGAACTATTTTCATTATTTTTTCAATAGTGCAAATGATTGGTCGCTTCAAAATTCTCCATCTACTCACTAGAATACCAAAAGTGTTTTCAATTGTCCTTCTAGCACGACTGAGACGATAATTGAAAATTGTTCGATCTTCATTTAAATATTCTCTTCCTGGATAAGGTCGAAGTAAATAATCCGTTAGTTGAAAAGCTTCATCGCCCACAAGAATATAAGGCAAAGGTTGTCCATCCGAAGTAATAGGTTCTGGTTCCGGTAAATTCATTCGTTTATGATGAAATGATTGACCAATCAAGGAATCCTTAAAAATACCACCATCACTGCGTCGACCATAAGCTCCAATGTCCACGAATGTAAAAATATACTTTGCATTGCATATTCCAAGCAATACAATGCTGTGACAATTTTTATAATTGAAATACGATGAACCCGCATTGTCAGGACACTGAAGAAATTAATGGCTTTAGTTTTATAATGTTTCAGTTTTATAATGGATTCAGTTTTATAATGTTTGTATATATTAATATCAAAAATTTAGAATTGTGTTCTAGGATTATACATTTCAATTTAATAAATATTCAAAATTAAGGCTCCTGTTTACTCGCTACTTCTACCCTTGTTTGATGACGTTAGAAGCGAGAAATCGCATGCCAAAAATTCTTGCAGTAGGTATACGTTGAAATAAAATTCAGCAAATCGATTCAGCACATTTGTAAAATATACCGAATACTTTCCTTTGGCTATAATAATCACTAAATAGCCGTAGAATTTTTGGCATGCGATTTCTCACTTTTGACATCATCAAACAAAGATAGAAGTAGCGAGTAGGCAGAAGCCATTAATTCCAAGTTTTATTTGATCGCAATTTGCAATTCGTAACAAAATATTGATATAAAAAAAATACCCCCAACATTTAACTCGTATAAGCATAATATGGGCTCATACTTGTATCAAGATATGTTTTCCGTCAATTGCTCCGACACAATGTTTGAAATTCCATAAATCTTCAAAATCATGTGCAATGTCTAACCAATTTTCCTTTGTTAAAAAAGAAGGAAGTACTTTCTTTTGAAGGCTACTCCATATAGCATTACAAGTTTCGTAAATAATGTTGCTCACAGTTGTCATCCAATGAGATATTGGTAAGACATAGAAGTCATGGAATCACCAGATGCCAAGAATCTGTTCAATATAAATTGTAAATATTTATTAAGGAGGTTGGTGCCGGTAGGGGAAGGTCTATAGGTGTGTTTTCGTCGCGTGAAATAAACGAGTTTTAGCAAATAAATATGTGGAATGCATTTAATAATTAGCTGTTTCTTTTGTAAGAAATATTTCTATTAAACTGATGTGAAATATTTCATGAAAGATTTAAAAATATTTTAAATGTTTTATGAAATTTTTTTGAAAATGTATGAAACATTTTTACAAAATATTTCTACAATATATATGACAAATATTTTACAAATTTTTTTTTATCAATTATGAAATCTTTCATAAAATGATTGGAAATATTTCAAAAATTCTCCATGAAACGTTTTTAGCAATACATCCAAAATTTTTTTTGAAATTTTACAACAAATATTTTAGAAATCTTTGTGTAATATCTATGCATTTTGAACAAGTAAATTAAAATTTTACTCATTTGCCGTTTTTATATTTATTTGAATATTTACTATTCAGTTACGTGTAAATAGATTAATTTATTAAAATAACATCTTTTTATTGAGCTCGTACTGTTGCGCGTTGGTCCATTTACCACTGTTATTAATATTATTAATATTCATTATAGGTATATCGAAATTTTTGTTACATTGTTTTAGGCTAACCTTATTGTCAATGATAGTCGTTCTTCAGCAGAAATTGGCTCTCGAATCACCGTTTGTTTGGTGATTAGAGGAGCAACTAAAAGTAATAGTTCTTCGAATTGCGTTGCCGTCATGCGAAAGTAATTTCTGAATCGACTTTCGTGTAATGATACAACCGGAAAAAGTGCATTATAAAATCCATGAGTGTGGCGTTCTTGAAATATTGGCTCAACCCAAAAGCGCTTTTGACGATAAAAGCGCTTTTCTGTTTGTTTTTGTAATTCGTGAATCGCTAGTATTGCCAGTATTTTTTTTCGCTTATTTTCCTTCTTTTTCTTGATGATTGCCATGCACTTCTTTAGCCACGTGTAATATTTGTATGCAAACGACATTTCCGACGTTGATATGTATTGATCTGTATATATTGATGCTTTTTATTTTTAAATATGTAGTTGAAGTTTGGAGCGTTCTTGGAGCAAAAATTAAAATGCGTTTTGTTCCGAAAAATACAAGCACGAGGACAATATTTAAGATCCCTGAAATATTAAAGAAAAAAATAGTTTGTTGAGATTCAAAGTCCAAAAGTGCCTCGTTTAGCCAGGAATAACAGCGCGTACTTGTATAAATAAGACTAAAAATTTTAAGTGGTTCTTCCTGCGTTTTGTGCCAAAAGGTAAAAATGCGAGGGCAATATTTAAGATCCCTGAAAAATTAAAGAAAAAAATAGTTTGTTGAGATTCGAAGTCCAAAAGTGCCTCGTTCAGTCGGGAATAACAGCGCGTACTTGCATGTATATATGAGATTAAAAATTCTTAGTAGTCCTTCCTGCGTTTCAACAAACTATTTTTTTTTTACTTTTAGGGATCTTAAATATTGCCTCGCACTTGTACCTTTTGGCACAAAACGCATTTTAATTTTCGCTCCAAGAACACTTCAAACTTCAACTACATTTTTTGATGATGAAAAAAAAAATCGTAAGAAATAAAATATCAATTTTAATGATTTTTTGCCATGAAAAAAGGCAAACTTACTTTTATTTATTTTTATTTATATTGTCGTAATTTTCCTTTACTTTTCGTAATTGGAAAACGTCGAACGAGATTTGTTTACTGTAATGTATGTCACTACCACTTTAAAATAGGTTAAATTGCCGCTCAATATTTGACGCTGTGGGCCTTTTCATGGATTTCAACTGTCGTCGGCGGCAATCGTAGTCACGTGACCTTTTTGACGCTGAAAATGAGCGTCGAGCGGCAACGTGAAAAGGCACCTTATAGAGATAGTGTATAATATACGTGTGTGTGCTGCGTGCAGCACTGCAGTGCAGACAGTGCATTCAGCGCGCTGTCACAGTCAGTTAATAACCTATATACGGTAGTGTCTCGCGTCATCATCAAGTATACGCGCGGAGCGATACCGACCGTGACTCTTTACGTGATGCGACGATTAATATTTTTTCTGATTCAAGGTAATTGTTTTATTTACATGTAATTATCCTATTGTTATACGACGCGAAGCGCGACCGCACCGTGACTCTTTTATGCGACTAATTGTAAGTGCATGTGACAGGAATTATAGTATTTTTTTTACGTTTACGTGAGTATTACTTCTGTAGTAACTTATACGAATGATATCATCGTAGTTACTATATAAAATCTCCCGTTTATGCGGAGAAATTATCGTATCGTTCGTAAGTTACTACAGAATTAAGTAACGCTCGCGTAAACGTAGTATAGGTTAGATTACCGGTTTCTTACAAAATATGTGATTTCTGTCCAGTGCTCTGAATGTTATGTGATTTTTGCCCAGTGCTCTGAATGTCATCTAGTCATATATATCAAGAATTTTCGATGGGCTTCTTCAGAAGATAGGATACGAAGAAAATCCTATAACGGCAGGGAGCTGATGTCGAGGAGATTTTCCCGTTTACGCGAAGAAATTATCGTAAGTTATTATACTACAGAAGTAACGCTCGCGTAAACATAAGTTAGGTTACCGGTTTTTTACAAAATTTTACATAAAACGCGAGATTCACTTATGTATACAAGTTCAACGCTTATTGAGTTAATGTGTAATAATTTTCTTATTAATGTAAATAGATGGAACGTGAAAAAGAGCAGGAAAAGGAAAGAGCGCTAGCGGCGAAGAAAAGATGCCGAAAAATCTCCGCAGTCAGAAAATGTGCAATCTGATGGCCCCGCGATTAAGAAGATAAGAAAAATCCAGATATACAAGTTTCTTGCCAGATAGGGAAAGAGAGGAGGAGGAAAGTAAATTTAGGGAAGAATTAAAGCAAGAATGGGCAAAAAAGTAAAACGTGTTGAAGGAAGAAGAAATTGAGATCACATTCAGTTATTGGGATGGATCTGGCCATCGTCAGAGTGTTATAATGAAGAAAGGTGAATGTATCAGTGATTTAGAGATACTCCAGTGTCACTTTTGGAGTAACATTGGCGTGATATATAATGTTCTGCTGCATAAATTTAATTTTGACATACAGGTAATTCTATCTATCAGCTTCTTCAGAGATGTTTAGAAGTTCTGAGGCATAAATTCAGCAAGCTTAAAACAGTAATGGCAGATCAGTTAATGTATCAGTTAATGTATGTAAGGAGGATCTTCTTATATTACCGCACCATTAGACGTTTGTGACGTGACAATGTCGCGTCCACTGCCCAGACGGTAGCTCGGCCGAGGGGAAAGTCGGGGGTGGCGCCTCGACGAAAGGGGGGGGGGGGCTACTCGCGCTAAATTAATATATTATTCTTTCTGCAAGTTAGATTTTGTAAGCACGACAGGTGGTGCCGGAGCGTGGGATCAAGGATGGAGAGATGTAACGACTGATGTCGCAACGAGGGAAGGACGGACGCTTGGAGAATGCTAGGCGAAGTGGTTGGCCGACGGGCGGGCCACTGGGGTCCACCGCCGCGGAAGCGCAGGAAATGTCTCGCACAGCACATCTCTGGGCCCGCCGCAGCAGAACGAGGGGTGCGACCCCGCTACGGCAGAGCGGGTGTACGACCCAGATGCCTCCCCCGACAGTACCAAGGGCACCGAGCAGCGTAGCCACGGCCTGGCCAGCCGGGCTAACCCTGAGATGGGCCCACGCATCGTGACAGCGGATTGAAAATGCCGCGGGCAGGCAGCGGATTGAGCGGTGCCGCGAGCAGAGCGGCACGCGCCACATTACGGCAGGGCGGAAAATTGCGAGCTTGAGGCGCACGCGCGGGGGCCCAGCGTGGTCCCGCCGGGCCGGTCACTCGTCACTGTCGAATCAGCCGCAGCCGAGGAGCCACCCCCGGAAAAGTGTCCCGACGCAGCCGAGCAGCAGCGAGCGGTTATTGTAAGATCTCCACTCCGGTACTGCCGTTGTAACTAGAGCTCGATCTCGGCCAGAGTTATCGATTAGATTATCGCTGTATCGATCAGGTTATATCCTGCACGTGGCTACCGGCTCCCGCTGTTGCGAGTGCCGGTGAAATTACTCTTGCATTCCAGCGGAGTGTGTGATCGCGGTGCGGCCGAGATCGAGCCCGGGAAAGTATCAGAAAGCCCTCCTCGGAAGCTCACGCGGCCGACAGTCAATTCGTGTGCGTCGTATAATATTGCGTGTTCGTGAATGGTCGCGTTATGGTGGATTATCGTGTATATTGTCGCGAATGTGTTGCGTTACCGCGGATTATCGCGTATCTTGTCGCGGATGTGTCGCGTTATCGTGGATCATCGTGTACATTGTCGCGAATGTATCGAGTATCGTGGTATAGCGTATAGCGGACCGAGCGCTTCGGAAGACATTGCGCCGTACTCGCGGAGAGCTTCGCGGATATTTTGCGTCGCCCGTTGTGCGGGCAAGTATCGTCGCGTTCGCTCGGCGGGGAGTTTCGCGGATCTTCGGTGTCGCCGTAGGAAATTGACCGAGGCATTGCGTTGCCTACCCGCGTTAGTAATCTTGCGCATTTATCGTGTACTCGCGTATGTGTTCTAGCGTATTCGTTGTGTCTTTGCGGATGGGACCTGGCGTATTTATCGCGTCCTATTTCGTTCCGCATTTGTTCGTAGTACTTATCCTCTATACCATATGAAATACATGTTTATTCTCTCTTTGATTATTCATTGTGTGTTGATTGCGCTACGCTCCTTCCCCACCGCCCTCGACAAAGAACTGACACCCTGAGTTAGCGTTATGTAACCGCGTATGGAATTGAGCTATTGAAACGTGGTGCGCGTAATCGCACCTGGCGCCCATTAGAATATTTCGTCGGGAAAATACTTTCGCGGATACCGGGGAGCTACCGTCTCTTACGGGTAATTTGCGGCAGCGCCCCTTCGGCTAGCGAGACCGAAGGCAAACGGGTCGCACGTTTTACGATTTTATTGTAACTAAAGTAAATATACTAAATGATAAAACTTATGAAGCAATATCACAATGTTGGCATGTTATTTTATTTTACTTAGGTATTTATCACGATTGAAAGAATACTTTGTATAATTCTCCTTTATGTTATTTTAGATCATGGTACGAGAAGAACAAACACATTTTTCCAGCGAGTAGATGGGAACCTTTTGATCCAACGAAAAGTTACGACAAGTATACAGTGTCGGATAAAAATAGGAAGAAAGATAAAATTTGATAAACTTATATTCAACGAATTGTCCAATTTCGTTTAAAGGATTCAGATTCAAAGGACTGTAATTTAGTAGAGCTACATAATCGAGTAAATGAATTAAATATCACATAATTGAATAAATTAAAATGACAGTCCTTAAAAATACAATGTAGCTACAATATATATATATATATATATATATATATATATATATATATATATATATATATATTACAATCTTCTCTATAATCAATCAATTGTATGATGAAACAAAGATGTTTATCTGGTTATTTATAATATTTACAGTCCTTTGAATCTGAATCCTTTAAACGAAATTGGACAATTCGTTGAATATAAGTTTATCAGATTTTATCTTTCTTCCTATTTTTATCCGACACTGTATACTTGTCGTAACTTTTCGTTGGATCAAAAGGTTCCCATCTACTCGATGGAAAAATGTGTTTGTTCCTCTCGTACCATGATCTAAAATAACATAAAGGAGAATTATACAAAGTATTCTTTCAATCGTGATAAATACCTAAGTAAAATAAAATAACATGCCAACATTGTGATATTGCTTCATAAGTTTTATCATTTAGTATATTTACCTTAGTTACAATAAAATCGTAAAACGTCTAATGGTGCTGTAATATAAGATCCTCCTTGACATACATTAACTGATCTGCCATTACTGTTTTAAGCTCGCTGAATTCATGCCTCAGAACTTCTAAACATCTCTGAAGAAGCTGATAGATAGAATTACCTGTATGTGAAAATTAAATTTATGCAGCAGAACATTATATATCACGCCAATGTTACTCCAAAAGTGACACTAGAGTATCTCTATCATATATATATATATATATACATTCACCTTTCTTCATTATAACAGTCCGACGATGGCCAGATTCATCCCAATAACTGAATAACATAAAAGAAAATTATACAAAGTTATTTTTAATGATAAATACCTAAGAAAAACTTTTCCGGCATGTGATTCCTCGATTTCAACAGAAGCATCGTACATAACACGAATATCATCGTGAACGTCATTCAAAGAATTGCACGTGTCAAAAAATCCATTGCCCAATCTAACAAACCCGATCATTTATCTTCTCATTTCTCACAAAAATTAAAGGAGAATGCTAAATTTATCTTTAAAAATAGGCAAAATTCAAGCAGCTGTAACTTTGTTAAAAATAAACGAAATTTAAATTTTAAAAAAGGATTTTAAAGCTTGAAATTTCTACTTTCGAAAGGTTACTATTATTTTTTAGTTTTTGTGAGTTTGATAATTTTTACATATAAAAAACTACGAGCTGGACGAAATAGAAAATTTTTCTCTCACTTTGTGGGCCTGTCACGTGCACAAAAAAAAATCTGCGAAAATTTTCGACTTCCTAACATGAAAGCTTGAAGTTTTTCTAGCAAAATCTTTTTTTACGATGATTTTTTTAAGAGAGTTATGAGCAATTAAAGTCAAAATGCTCATTTTTTATTCAATCCACGATAACTCAGCAACAAAAAATCGTAGAAACATTAAAAAAAAAAAAAGATTTTGTAAGGAAAACTTCATCAAGCTTTCACGTTACAAAGTCGAAAATCGCAGATTTTTTTTGTGCACGTGACAGGCCCACAAAGTGAGAGAAAAATTTTCTATTTCGTCCAGCTCGTAGTTTTTTATATGTAAAAATTATCAAACTCATAGAAACTAAAAAATAATAGTAACCTTTCAAAAGTAGTGATTTTAAGCTTTAAAATCCTTCTTTTAAATGTACAGATCCTTGTTGTTGAACATACAGAAATGTTATGTTTACATACTATTATTAGACATACTATCACCTAAGGATATACTATACTAGTACATGTTTATAACATATTACGCTGAGTTGTATTTGTATTCTATGTCGCAAAATATATATGTTATAAACATGTACTGTTTAATGCTTATATGATCCCTAATACTACAAAAAGAAATGATATCACAACAAAATTACCTTTTTAAAAAAAAGGTAAAAAAATGGCGTTAAGTATACGCTAGCTCGAAGAAAGTAGTTATCTAAAAAAAAACCGATGAGGTATCTTTGTACCTAAAAAAAAACTGATGTGGTATGTTTGTACCTAAAAAAAACCGATGTGGTATGTTTGTATTTTCACAAAAATAAATGATATCTATAAATTGCGTCAATTATAAAATGAATACTTCTACAAAACTGACGTATGTTTGTATTTTCACAAAAATAAATGATATCTATAAATTGCGTAAATTATAAAATGAATATATATTCTTCGGAAAATAACTGTTGTATTATTTTTAAAAAATATCTTTGTATTTAAGTGTCTTCTTACACAAGTCATAATAGCTTCATTTTTCCTTACAGCCATTATAATATAACCAAATTCCGTTACCTAACTCAACCTAAGTGATATGTATCTTTTTAAATAAATGTTTTCTTGATTGATCTTTAAATAAATCTTTAAATTGCATTAATCAGAAAGAGAAGATACAATTACAAAATTTTTAATCCAACACAGGAATACAAGGTATTTAAATGCAAAGATGTTAATCGCAAAGATTAAAAACTGTTAAAGAAGTAACAATAAAAAATGCAAATATTTTATTGAAATAAAAAAAAAATTTCGTACAAATACTTAACGCTACTTTTTTACTCCAGTCACAACAAAATTACCTTCTTTAAAAAAAGGTAAAAAAAGCGCCAAGTACACGCGCAGCATGTTAGCTCGAAGAAAGTGGTTATGGAGTAAAAAAGCAGCGTTAAGTATTTGTACGAAATTTTTTTTTATTTCAATAAAATATTTGCATTTTTTATTGTTACTTCTTTAACAGTTTTTAATCTTTGCGATTAACATCTTTGCATTTAAATACCTTGTATTCCTGTGTTGGATTAAAAATTTTGTAATTGTATCTTCTCTTTCTGATTAATGCAATTTAAAGATTTATTTAAAGATCAATCAAGAAAACATTTATTTAAAAAGATACATATCACTTAGGTTGAGTTAGGTAACGGAATTTGGTTATATTATAATGGCTGTAAGGAAAAATGAAGCTATTATGACTTGTGTAAGAAGACACTTAAATACAAAGATATTTTTTAAAAATAATACAACAGTTATTTTCCGAAGAATATATATTCATTTTATAATTAACGCAATTTATAGATATCATTTATTTTTGTGAAAATACAAACATACATCGGTTTTTGTTAGGTACAAACATACCACATCAGTTTTTTTTTAGGTACAAAGATACCTCATCGGTTTTTTTTTAGATAACTACTTTCTTCGAGCTAGCGTATACTTAACGCCATTTTTTTACCTTTTTTTTTTAAAGGTAATTTTGTTGTGATTTTCATTACATGGCATGGGATTGCAAGTATTCGCTATCGATACTTGCAATCTTGCGACTTCCGCTCAGAAAATTTTATATATTTTGCTAAGCGGCACCTAGCGGCACTTGATATCGCCATAGGTATGTAGTACAAGGCTTATTGTATACGATAAAATTACGGAGAATGCTAACAATGTTAAACATTTTTTTATAACTTAATTACAAATTGTATAACATGTACTTTTTCTTATGAATCAGATATTGTCCCGGAAAATATTCAAGTAATGCGATAAACTGTCTTTTATATCATTTTTGTTTAATTAAAATATGAACAATAACGTAGAAAAAACGTGCATTGGATCATCAACACCGTTTACAGATAGGGCAACCTGAAACATTAGCGCAGAAAAGTCGCAGAAGTTACATATGTAAGGATGACCTATGTTATCGTACATCTGTACGAAAATTACGAAAATATTCAGAGTGAATGACGTTATTTCAGTAGTCTACAACAAATTTACTATAAGAATTTGCAAAAAGAAAATAGATATTTCGATAATTTATGACGACGACGAGTCCCCTCGGTCTCGCCTGCCGAGAAGGAGCGCGCCGTCAATTCACACACTTCCTCAATCTGATCTCAACGTCTCGGAATTTACTCTGGAACCGTTGAAGGTTGTTAATAACGTATGGTAACTCGACCAGGTATATTTTCTCCAGCTCGGTATGGGCGCCAGGTGCGATTACTCGCACCACGATACGCGAAATCTAAACCAGCTTATTATCTCAGGTGTGAATTCAATAATTTGGTCGCTGTTAGATCTCGGAGAGGAGGAGAGGGAGCGCAGCCCAATTAGCACCCAAAATAGATAAACAGAAATAAATGATATATTTAATGAGAATAGATAGATGATATATTGAATACGCATAGGTAGTGCAACAAATACGGAAGAGTCGTTAATGGGTCTGTTCGGGAGCCGATCTCGACGAGATCGTGCCGATTGAATTGCCGGGATACACTCAGAGATGAGCGCGAAGACGGTAGATTGCGCGAGCTTTGAGCCTCGCTGAAGGATCATGAACGGGAAAGAAACTTGAGAGTTCGTGTCGTAATGAACAAAACATTTATTTCGTGCCTAAGGTGGAGCGAGGTGACGCCCGAAGTAACTCACATACGCGCGGATGATTTTCGTCCCTCTAACAAGGCCGTTCCGCGACCTGGATATCGGAGATCTTGCAGTCGGAAATCTTGCGAGTCGGAGATTTTGCAGTCGGAAATCTTGCGGGTCGGAGATCTTGATCGCGCGGCCGAGGACGAGCGCGAGAATGATACAGGCGTCTGCTCACAAACCGCACGCAAACAATATACAACATTTCACAACATTCTACCGCACGCACACAATGTTCGGAAGAGCGATGAGCGAAACGAGGGTTTATCGAAAGATCGTCGGCTCGCGTACGAACGAGTCGACGGTTCAATGTATTCTGGCTGCTCCGGGAGTCTATTCGGCAGTCAAGCCGCGCTAACCCGGAGGTATTCAGCCAATCGCGAGGAGCGTGCCTTTATTTTCCAGCGTTGTTTTGCCTAACGCTCGCGCGTCAAACACGTGTTTCTGTCGCTGGGCACGGTGTATCTACGAATAATCGCGCGCGACATTCCTCGAGGCGCGTGATCCCGGCTCACGACGAACGTGACCGTGTTATGCACATCGATATTTAATAGAACGCGAAATACTTCGGTTTGACTCTCAAACAGGGTCGTTCCCCGGACAACAACGATACCGCCACGACCGCAGTGAATACTCTCTCGACGAATTAAGCAACGAATAACGATATATTTCGTAATCTATTACGATCGCAACGCGTCCCACCACGAATCTCGCGGTAACGGATAACGTCTAATTACAACTAAACGCGAGTGGTATCTCGCCTTTACGCGAAATTACCTCGCTCACAAAAATGACCGCGAATATCCCACAATACAATTTCGCAAGTCCCGAAATAACCTCGCGATTGGCCCCTGCAATCACGCCCGATGCCTCGCGAGGTCCGCAACACTAAACGCAAAAAATGCCCTGCACGCCACGACGCGATTACGTGAAGCTCATTCTACGGCTCCGCGATAATGCGATGTCCGGCCCGTGCGAAGGACACCTCGCCAAAAACGACTCGGTTACGCGAAGCGCATTTCGCCGTTTCACACTAATCTCGAGTCCGAACCAAACTTTACAATCCTCCCCGATGACGATTACACAATTTGATGGCAATTACTCGTCCCGCGCTACGGGACAGTAATGCTCACGATCTCCGAGTACTGTATCCATACGCGAAGATCATGCCTCCGAACCCACACTCGGAACGGGACGCACGCGTGACGCTAATTACGCGTTGACTCTAATCGTGCATTATTCTAAACACGCGTGACTCTAATCACGCATTAAACGCATTGACTGTCGGCGGCCGCGCGCGCGAGTTCCCGAGACGGGCAATTGCGTTCATTTTCCCGGCCGGGCTCTCCCGCGGCACTTCTCTCGGTATTAATTAGCGGAATTTAACATTACTCGCAGCACAACGCGACTCCTGGGAGGCCTCGGTCTCGAGACGATCTTACTTGTACGGTGCTTGAGCGGTGGCCTTATAATTCTCGCACGTTTCGTCGGCAGCCGGTCGTCCGCGATGGCAGGGGATGGTGGCACCTCACAGCTCGCAAACTCGCACGACAGTGTCGCTCTTCTGGTCCGGCAGGACCATGCTGGACCCGCGCCTGCGCGCCGGGGTTGTAAGCCCTGACCGCTGCTCAACCCTTCGCGAGCGCTGCGCCCGACCTGGGCACCCCTCGCGTCTGCCTCCACCCGCCGGCGGTGGTTTTGAATCCGCTCTGAGTCCGGCTGACCAGGCCGCGACTCCGGGACCGGTACTTCGACAGCCAGGCTGGCCGGGCCGTGTCTTGTCGACCGGTGGCAGAATCTCGTGGGCGATGGCTTATTCCTTAACGGGGACCTTCGTCGGGGCGTCCCCCTCCTGGATACCCCGTGAACGGGTTGGCATTCCGCGTCTTGGGCTGAGCGCTCGCCCTGCGAGACGCTCTACTTTACCGGCTATGGGCTCCAGCGTGACCCGCCCGCCGGCCGTCTTTCCGCAGAAAGCCTCCACCTGTAATTCCCGCAGTACGACTCAAGTCGTTACAATAGCCCGTGGCCCCCTGCTCAGCACCTCCTCAGGAAATTTGTAAGTCTCGCAAATAATTAGACCTAACCCTAAACGCCAACGCCTCTCCCCTCTCGGGTGGAGGCACCACCCTTGACGCCTCCCTCGGTCGAGCTACTATCCGGACAGGGGACGTGACTTTGTCATGTCACAAATTCAATTTTTTTGTTCTATGTCCGCTATTTCCTACGCTTCGACCCACTGTGATCGACGTAACTCGACACGAGGGCAGGTCGCCCATTAATTCGTGCGCGGGCTTGGCGCTTTTACGAGTGCATTTGACGCATTAATGGAGAATCGCGCGGATCGTTTGACGCGCGCGTAAGACCTAATATTCCTCACGTAGGAGGTACAATGTTAATTGTGGCCCAGCATAGAGGGCACGGAGATGAGTGTCGCGTATCAACGCGGCCACTAACGGATGTGCAGCGAGCACAACAGGATGCTTTTTGTCGTCGGGGAGTGCCGAATTCCGGAGACGACCACAGACACGAATAAGGCCCCGTTTATGAGTGAGTCCCGATTGCGCACATTATAAATCGGACACGACAATATTTCCCGATCGGACACATTCCCGATCGGACACAGTCCTGATCGGACACGGTGCCGTACGTTGATATAATATATCAAAGTACATACGTGGGCGGGGGGGGGGGGCTTTGCCCCCCGCACCCCCCCCCCCCGTGCACAGGTCAGTGTGGGTGAACGTTGAGGTGTGGGCAGGAGAGGGGGCTTCGCCGCACGCTTTCGGCGTGCCCGGGTGTGAAATGTACTATCTCGCTTTAAGTGTGAGCGGAGAGGGCTTCACCCCCTCTGCACTCCCCCCCCCATGAACGTGAACCTCGCTTTAAAACTTATAAAGCACATGCATGAGGGATACAAAAAAACTTTCGTATTTTATTTCCAAACGGCACCGTGTCCGATCGGCACCGTGTCCGATCGGCACCGTGTCCGATCGGGACCGTGTCCGATTGGAACTGTGTCCGATCGGGACTGTGTCCGATCGGGAATGTGTCCGATCGGGAAATATTGTCGTGTCCGATTTGTAATTTGCGCAATCGGACAATCCCCCGTTTATCAATGAACGGGTTTAGCGACAGCAATTTACTGCTCCTTGAAATTCATTGGGATGTCATTAGTTGAGCGTATTCTAGTGGGAATAGTTGTTGTTACACATTCTTTAACCAAAATTCGCGAGCGAGGTTGACTTCATCTGGAAGAAGTATTTTCGACACGTTTTGTGAATGCGCGGTGACGGATCGTGAACGGTTTACATCGCGAACGCGACGAGAAAATCGCATGACATAGGCGGTGACTCGCAACAGCTTAATCCACGACGAAAATCTTTCGCTCAGATCCCTCGCACGATTGGGCAAAGTGCATTGGAACGTGAGCTCGCTCTTCTGGCGGAGTTTCACACGATTCAAGATGATGATCCGAGGGCCATTGATCGGACGATAGTTTCAGCCAATCTGGTCCTTTCCAGATCACAGGGATTGATCAAGCAGACAGTCGAGCTTGACCCCACGTGACACGAGATCGGCGGGGTTTTGTTGCGATGGCACGTAATGCCATTCGACGTTTGGTAAGAGGGTTTGAACCTTATGCACCCGATTTGCGACGAACATTTACCATCGGGAAGGGGGCTGCGTAACCCAAGCTTGAGTGACCTTTAAATCGGTCCAACAGTGATAAGCGAGAATGGTAATATTAAGCGCGGTTTGAACCGAGACGATTGCGCGCGCGAGTAGCACCGCGGCGCATAATTCTAAGCGAGCAATACTCATGGGCTTGAGGGACTTTCGTTTCCGGTGCTGGTGAGAGTGACAGATGTGTGTGAGAGCGAGGTCAAAACTGCACAGAAAGGAGATTCAGAGGAGGTTGGAGAAGACGAAAGTGATCGAGCGAGGGAGAGTGAAGGTGAGAGAGCGAGGAGGTGAGACGGGGGAGAAGGGGAGGAATAGGTAAAAAATCCCTTAAAGGGAAGGAAAGTGGCAAGGGACAGGTGACGAGTACGGCATGAACGATAACTGGAGTAGAGGGGCGACACGACGGGAGAGCCGAGACACGTGCGGCAGCGTGAAGACGGGCATAGAGTGGAGCGTATATAGAGGGGAAAGTGAGCGGGAGAGCAGGTGGAGGAGATGAGCGGAGAGAAAGAAAGCGGGATAGAGGGAAAGAAAGGGTTTATAAATAGAGTAAAGGAAAGAGGTAGAAGTGAAAGTTTAGATGATTTATGGAAAAGGAAAAGAGAGGAATCAGATAAGAGCAGGGGGAAGAAATTTTTAGGACAAGCAGGAAGACGGCAAGATCTCCTAAATCAGAAACAGAAATAGGTGAGAAGGAGTTGAGGGAGGTAATTAGGGAAATGAGAGAGGATTTCAGGAACATGATGGGAAAGCTAAGGGAGGGTTTCAAGGAGCAGGGAAGGAGGATAAGAGAGGAGATAGAGGAACTGAGAAAGGAATTCAGGGATCAGGAGAAGAGATGGAGAGAGGAGAGGGAAGAACTAAAAAAGGAGAAGGAAAAAGTGGAGGAAAGATTAAAAAGGTTGGAGGAGAAAGTAGAAGGGAGAAAGGAGAAGAAAAAGGGAGAGGTACGAAATAGAAGGGAGGAGGTGGAGGAGAGAATGAGAGTGGTGGAGAGAAAACTGGAAAGGAAGGAGAAGGAGAAAAGAAGAAGGAATATTGTGATAAGGGGGTTAGGGTAAGAGAGGGGGGAAGGAGGGAGGAGGCAGAAAAGTTATTGGAGGAAATAGGGGTTAAAGCGAAGGCTATAGAGATAAAGAGAATAGGGGGGATGCAGAAAAGGGAAGGGAAATGGTGTTATTGAAATTGGAAAACGAGGGACAAAAGTGGGAGGTGATGGAGAAAAAGAAGAGTTTGAAGGGTAGAAAGGAAAGAATTACGGAGGATCTGACATGGGAGGAAAGAAGGGTGAACTGGAATCTGAGAGAGATAGCGAGAAGGGAGGAAAGAGAAGGAAGGAGGGCGTGGATTAAAACAGGGAGGATAAGGATAGAAAACACATGGTGGAGATGGGATGAGGAAGAGGGAGTATTAAAGGACGAAAAGGGAAATATAAGAAAGAAGAGTGGGAAAGAGAAGGAAGAGAAGAAGGGTGATGTTGGAGGGAGGGGAAAGAGAGAAATGCGGGGAAAGAAGAGGGGATGAGAACGTAGGGGAGGATACAAAGAATAGCAAGATAGAAGTCAGAAGAGACGAGGACGGGGGGAGGAGGACGAATTGGAGGATAGTATTCTGGAATGTAGAGGGATTGAAAAATAAAGATAAGGAATTTTGAGAGGGGCTGAAGAAGGCAGATGTGATAGTCTTGATGGAGACGTGGATAGGAGAAAAGGGTTGGGAAAGAGTAAGGGGTAGGCTGCTAAAAGGATACGAATGGGGAATGTGCGAAGAGAAAGAATAAAAAAGGGAGAGCAATAGGAGGGATGGGGATGAGAAAAGGTCTAAAGGAGAAGGGAACGGAAATAGAAATAGGCAGGGAGGGGCTGATAATAGGAAAGGTAAGGATAGGGGAGAGCTGGAGAATTGTAGGGGTGTATGCAAAGAAGGAGGAAATGGTGGGGACAATGCAGGATTTAGGACAAATAATGGAAAGAAAAGAGGAAGGAAGATATACGATAATTGGGGAAGATTTTAATGCGAGGACAGGAAGAGAAGGAGGGGATATAGAAGAGGAAGAGGGGGGTGTTGGATGGGAGATGATGGGGGAAGAAAATCGAAGGATAAGAAGATGAATAGAGAGGGGAGGCTTTTGGTGAATAGCTTAGAGGAGAGAGGATGGGAAATATTCAACGGGAACCTGAGAGAAGACGAGGAGGGGGAATTCACTTTCACAGGAGGAAGAGGAGCTACGGTAATTGACTACATAATAGGGGAAGGAGAAGTAAGAGAGAGGGTCGTGAGCATGACGGTGGGGGATAGAGTGGACTCGGACCATCATCCCTTGGAAGTGATATTAAGAAGGGGGAGCGAGAAGAAAGACAGAGAGAAAGGGTGAAAGAAAAGAAGCAGGGGAGTTTGGAATGAGGAAGGAGTAAAGGCGTTCACGGAAAAAATAGGGGAAGTTGAGGAAAGTGGGGAGTTAAATAAGGAATGGGAAGAAATGGAAACAAGAATAGTAGAGGCAATAAAAGGGGTAGAGGATGAGTTGAAGGGAAGTAAGAAGGAGAAAGTTGGGTGGTGGGACAAGGAATGCGGAGATTTGAAGAAAGATGCGAGAAGAGGACTGAGGGAATGGAGGAAGGAAAGAGGAGATGGCAGTGTATATAGGGAAAAAAGAAGGAGTTTAAGAAACTATGTAAGAGGATGAAGGAAAAAGAGAACATGAGGTGGGAGAAAAAAGCGGAGGAAGTAAGGAGGGAATCGGAGGTATGGGAGATAGTAAATAGAGAGGAGAAAAACGAGGGGAATTGAGGAAGGGATAGAGGAGGAAGAGTGGAAAGAGCACTTTATGAAGTTGTTAGGAGGAGTGGAGGTGAGGGTGAGGATGGGGAATGTAGAGGGGAGGGAAGAAAAGGAAAGGGAGGAAGAAGGTGAAATAAGCTTAGAAGAAATGAGGAGGGTAATGAGGAAGTTAAAGGATGGAAAGGCAATGGGGTTGGATGGGATCCCAAGCGAAGTATGGAAGCGCGGGGGAAAGGAGTTAGAGAACTGGGCATGGAGATTTATCAACAGGATTTGGAAGAGAGAAGGATGGCCGAAGAATTGGAAGGAGGGAATAATCGCGCCAATCTTAAAGAAAGAGGAGGGAAAAGGGGCGGAGGAGTATAGAGGAGTGACAATAATGCCGTCGCTGTATAAGGTGTACACTGCAATCCTGGCAGAGAGGTTAAGGGGGTAGCCTGGTCAAGCGCCCGAAAAAAAAGTGATTTTTTAAAACTGTTGTATTCAGAATCTACAATTGCAATCAATTTAAAACTTTTTTTGCACACTAGTATAACTCTTAGACAATACAGAAAAATTTTGTTCATGAAAAACAAATTATTTAAACAAAAGATATAGCAGATCTTGTTGAGCGCCTTAAATTCGAAGCACCAAATCGGCGTGCAGTTTCTGGGTCGCAAAAATGATCCAATCTGAAAATTTCAAATGATTTTGTAATCTATATACTCACATTTTCTATATAAATAGGCGCAAAATTAAAAAAAAATTAAAAATTTCAAGTTTTACAGCAATTTAAAAAAGAAGACCGATTTTTCGCATAAAAAAGTCGGTAAAAATGGCCAATAAAATTTTTTAAAACAATTTTTGAAAAATAATTTTCTATTCATATAGAAGAGAATTATGTTTTTTCAAAGTATGTTAAGTTTCAAGTCAATCCGTTTATTAGTTTTTGAGTAATCGTGCACGCCAATTTCAAAAACATGTTATCGAGAAAAACGCGTTTAAAGTTTTCGGTACAAAAATATAAGAAAAGAAGTGAATAAAAGTTGAATAAAAATTTTTTTTGGGAACTTACGACTTTAGGTCAGTCAATCGGCAATTCCTGGACCATATAGTATGCCCTCAGCTTCCTCAAACAGTTCTGATTGCTGTACATCTTGTTGTTTTCGAGCTGCTCGCGATATTCTCAAACGACTCTTGCTGCGACTATCTTGCCTTTTTGTTCGCTCGGCATCCATTTCCTCAGCAAATGACCGACATTGGACTCCAATAATTATATCAAGAGCTTTTAATATTCTCAAAATGCCAGAGTATCCTTCATTGAACAGCGCAACAGCAATATATACTGCAATTTCAACAATTTTCGTGCCAGCGTGAAGATGCTTCGGGGATAGTTTCCATACAGTGCTGTTGAAACTTTCATTACTGTTCTGAGTATAACCGCCCAAGCATCTTTCCAATAAATCTTTTCTCGAATGACCAGTATAGACAGGTAAAATGTGCTTGGCAACATCTGGATGAATAGGCGCTGGATGATCGAAAGGAGTCCCCAATGCCTGTGCCGAGTTGTACTTGCACCAACTATCTGCGCCTTTCGGACAGAACTCATGCCTCGGATTTTTGTTTGTTGAAATCTTGTGATAGTACGTTGCCATTATTTCTCTGGCCATGTCCTCTACCGAACTAGAATTACGTCTTACAGCAAGACCGTAATAAGTTGTAAGTTCTTTAATAAGAGAATCGGTCAACTTTCCTTTACCTCCGAGTTTTTTTTCTTTCTTTACATTTCGTAGACGAGTCCCCATTCTTTTTTGTACATGACCGACGCACTCGCACTTTTTTACAACAAAGTCATCGCCGTAAGGTTTCGAATCTAATAATGCCTTAAAAGTTTTAGCATCGCCGTCTCCAATATAATGACTGTACCGAACGCCGTATTTTTCTTCCGAGGAGCTAATCATTTCTTTTACTGCATCAACTTCCATTTTACCAGCCGATCCGGTATGATTGCTAGTACAATGTGGCTCGTGCTCTTCATACCACAGTTTGTACTCGTCGGAATTCTTATCTTTCCAGTCCAAGCAGGCCTTACAATAACTACTTTTGACAACAGCATCAATTACTTTGCCAGTAGCATTGCCAATCAAGGAAGTCACTCCAAATAACGAACTAAAGCCTCTTTTTTTCCAAGAGCCATCCCCAGAAACTTTGAGATTGAGAGAAGGCAACTCATTTTTCTCATTTTCGTGCTTTTCTTCATCAACAGCTTTCTTACATAAAAATTCAAACATTGACTTCGAGGCACTATTCACGTGCTCTACAATAAGGTCGTATGTATTTTTACTTAAACCTTTCCCTATATCCATCAGTCTACAAAATAAATTGATTCCATCTCTGCCGACACCCAAGAGACGCATTACAAACACAATACGTCTATTTATTTTATATCCATTATGTATATGAGATCCAGATGCAATGACGAGCACACTTACACGAAGCCACTATTTGAAATCCCAAGCCTTTGTGAGAAATTTCTTCAAAACTTATTTTTTTTTTGCAATCTTTACAAATTATAAATTTACTGAGCGCACCAAAAACACTAACAAACTCAATTATTCTGTAAAAATGAGTGAGTCTCGTTGAAATTTCCTCGAAGCTAGCCGATGCCAATTTTCTTGTAGATGCGCTCGCGCCTTTATCTTCATCGTTCTCATTTCTTTTACCGTAAAAACGACGTTTGCGTGGCCTCGACGTACGTGCCGTAGCACTTTTACCGAGTTTTGGATAAGAACTCATGTTTTGATTGTAGTTTTATAAATATAATAGTATATTGTGCACGAAAGTTATGCACCAAAGGGCGAAAGTAGCGTTTTTCAGACAAGTGTGAAGTTTGCCGCCCGAGCCGAAGGCGAGGGCGGCAAAGCACACAAGTTTGAAAAAGCTTTCGCCCCGAGGTGCACACGATATTTTTCACGACTGAGCTGCTTGGCGGTTACACAGTAACTTGAGTTGCTTGGCACGCTGTCTCGATTTCTACTGACAATTAATAATACTTTTAAAAATCCCTTCCAGTTTTTTTAAATCGGCGCCAAATTAATATATAATTACTAAATTAATTTGGCGCCGACTTACTGCGCGCCAAAGCGTACCTGAGCGGCAACTGCTTGCTCACCTGCTCGGAAAAAGGCTCGGTCGGTAGACTTACCGTTCGAATTTTGAAAAAACAAATATAGCCCCGTATTCTACAGATGTTGGGGAGTATTTTAAGCAAAAAAAAAAATGACTTTTTTGACCAGGCTACCCCCTTAAGAGAGGAGCTGGAGTGGAAGAGAATAATACCACAAAACCGGACAGGGTTTAGAAGGGGAATGGGAACTATAGATGACATTTATGTTTTGAATTATTTGGTGAATAGAAGGTTGGAGAAGAAAGGGGGAAGCTGATAGCATGTTTTGTGGATCTTAAGGCGGCATTTGACTCGGTAGATAGAGGAGTATTAATAAAAGCAATGAGAGAAAGGGGAATAAGGGAAAGATTGGTGAGAAGGACAGAGGAGATCTTGAGGGAGACGAGAAGTAGGGTAAGGGTGGGAGCTGAAATAGGGGAAGAGTTCTGGACGGGGAAGGGTGTAAGGCAGGGGTGTCCTCTGAGCCCTTTACTGTTCAATGTGATGTTAGCGGATATGGAGGAGGAAATGGGTAAGATAAAATGGGGAGGGATAATGGTAGGAGGTAAGAGGGTATATACGTTGGCGTATGCGGATGATGTAGTGTTAATAGCAGAGGACGAGGACCAAATGAGGAGCATGTTAGAAAGGCTGGAAGGTTACCTAGGTAGGAAGAGACTAGAACTGAATGCGGATAAAACGAAAATAATGAGATTTAAAAAAGGCGGAGGGAGGGAGAGCAAGAGAAGGTGGAGATGGGAAAGAAAAGAAATAGGAGAGGTAAAGGAATTTCGGTATTTAGGTTACGTGTTTCAAAGGAACGGAGGACAGGAAGCACAGATAAGGGAAAGGATCAAGAAGGCGGCCGCGGTGATGGGGAAGGTTTGGGGAATAGGGAAGAGAAGATTTGGGAAAGACTGGGGAAAAAGATTGTGGCTGTTCGATAGACTGGTGTGGGCGGTAATGGGATATGGAGCAGAAGTATGGGGATGGAGGGAGAGAGAACGAATGGAGAGATTGGAGAAAAGGTATATTAGATGAGTTTTGGGAGTAGATGGAAGAACACCGTGGTACTTAGTAAGGGAGAAAGTTCAAAGGGAGAAGCTAAGAGGGAGGGCGGGGATGATGGCATAAAGGTTCGAGAAGAAATTAGAGGAGGGAAAAGGAAGTGAGTTAGCGAGGTTATGTTGGGAGGAGTTGAAGGAAAGGGAGAAGGTAGGGAGAGCGGAATCAAGTTGGGAACGGGAGAGGGAAAGGTTCTTCGAAGATATAGGAGTGGGGTTAAAAGGGCTGGGAAGGCTGAGAGGAGAAGGAGAGGAGTGGCATTACACTCTATTCCGAAGGGATAAGGAGAAGCAAAGGAAAGAGAGATGGGAGAAGATCAAGAAATCGGAATACAATAGGTGGTACAGGGTAATAAAAGGCGAAGGTATTCCGGGGTATTTGAAGAAGGGGTGGGGAGAGAGTAGATGGAGAAGGGTAGCGAGGTTTAGATTAGGGAATGAGATGAGAGAGAGCAGGTATTGGGATGGGGAAGAGAAGAAGAAATGCAGGATGTGTGAAAATAAGGAGGAAACATGGGAGCATGTATGGGAGGAATGTAGAAGGTGGAAACCAGGAGGAGGAAGTTGGCAGAAAGCGGTGGTATGGGTATTGGGTGAGGAGGGGGAGAGAGAGGAATGGATGATGGAAATAGAGGGGAAAAGAATGGAAGGAAAAGGGAAGGCGGGAGAGTAAGGAGATGGGGTAGAGGAAGGAGGGGAAGGGAGAAAGAAAGAGGGTGAGAAAGGGGCGGGAGAGGAAGATAGAGTAAGTGAGAGGAGATAAATTCACTTCGCTTGTTACAGATAACCTAAAGGGAAAGGAGAGGAAAACGGAAGAAAGGATGGAATGCAGAGGGAAGATAATAATAGAAAAGGAGGCGATAGAAAAGTTAGTGGAAGGGAAAGTATGGGGGATGATAAAGGAATTTAAGGAGGACAGTAAAAGAAAAGATGAGGAGATAGAAGAACTGAAGGAGGAGGTAGAGAGGTTAAAAAGAAAGATGGATAGGATGGAGCAGAGCAGAGGCAAAAGGAAGAGGGATAGTGAAGAGAGTAAGGGTAAGGCTGGTAAGAGGAAATGGTGGGCAGAGGGGTATGAAAGGAACGACGATGAGAAGAGAAAGAAGAATGTGATAATAAGGATCGAAAGGGAGAGATGGATAGGAAAGGAATCAAATTGGGAGAAGATGAAGGAATTGTTTGCGGAAGGATTAAAGGTGAAAGTGGAGATAAAAGAGGTAAATGTGATAGGACAGACAGGGGACTGGGTGACAATATTAGTACAGATGGGGAATGAGGAGGATAAGTGGAAGAAGGTATTGGAGACAAGGAGAAAGAAGGGAGCAAATTAAGGGTGAAAATGGACGAGGATAAATCGGTGGAGACGAGGGTAAGAGAAAGAGAGGAGAAAGAAAAGAGAAAAGAAAAGAGAGAGGAAGAAAGCAAGAGTTCGAAGAGGACCGAAGAGGACGAGATTACGAAAAGGATGGAGGAGAATCTTTTGATGGATTCGGAGGAGGACGAAGATATAGGAAGAGAAGAGAGTAGGAGGAGTGTGGAATAGTAGGAAGAGATGAAGGGAAATAGAGAGAAAAGCGTTAAGGGAAAAGGAAGGGAGGAGGAGAAGGAGGTAAGAGCGTAGGATTAACATCTATATTTGCAGAGTAAGGGCAGTGTAAGAGGGAAGGAAGGCGTCGAACGCAAGGAGGAAGAAAGCCGGACAAAAGGGAAGAGTCGTGACAGGAAGAAGGGAGTCAGAGGGGTGCTGAATTGGAGGAAGCGGAAGGAGAGCGCCAGAGGGGTGCCGGACGAAAGGGGAAGGGAAGGGAAAGAAGTTGTAAGGACACAAGGGGGAGAAAAATATATGTACAAGGTTGGGTACGTCCCTTTAAGGGGGTCGTCTACTTTGTCGGGTCAAAAAAATCGAAAAAAATTTTTTTTATAAATCACTTCTAAAACTCATGTAAAATACGTGGCTAAAAGAATTTTTCAAAATTCGATGTCGTTATAAAGTTACAGGCGTAAAACGGAGCAGATATTCGGAGCGCGCCGGCAGCTGCTGCGGCCGTGCGACTCTTTCAGTTACTACGTTTCGTAGAGGCCAATATTATATTATTTGGGCGTCTACCTGAGCCTTCTATGATTCATGCTTGTTGTAAAGAACAGCTATCTTTGAAAACAGACGCTACCAACAGTCATTTTAGTGCTGTTTTGGCGTTCTCGTAAGATACGTCTGTGTTCGCACGTTTTTACTTTTTTTGTCGCGGATAATTTAGTGCAAAATGGATCGAAAAGGTTCGAGAAGTGCAAGAGTGCATTCTGACAGAAGCACAAAACGCAAGTTTTCGGGAAACAGGCACACTGTTGAAAATGAAACAGCATTTGCTAGTACGTCAGCGAAGAAATTATTAGAAAACAAAGATATAGGAGTCACACTGACACCAACGTTTTTCTACTGCATTTTAGAATTTACGGCTGTATTTCAAGCTATTTCGTCTGCAGTAGTTTGTAAGAAGTGCCACAAAACAATAACATTCAACCCGTCACATGTACGAGGCTTAGGATTTAAAATTTTAATGCAGTGTGAGTGCAGTTACCAGCTAATTCGGGGCCGATAATAAATACTGCATTTGAAATCAACAGACGTTTCATTTTTACATTGCGACTTTTAGGAATAGGTTTAGAAGGTGCTAATTTATTTTGCGGAATTATGGATTTGGGACATGGCTTAGCCAAAAACACTTATTATTCAATTTTAGAAAACATACACGCTGCAGCATCCGCCGTGTACGAAGTATCTTTGTTTCTAGCTGTAAAAAAAGAAAAAGAACTGAATAAAGAAGATGGACATCCTGAAGACGAGTTAACAGTATCTGGAGATGGAATTTGGAAGAAAAGAGGCTTTTCTTCCCTTTTCGGCGTATCAACATTAATTGGAAAATATTCAAAAAAGGTTCTTGACACTTGCGTAAAAAGCTCTTTTTGTGCTGGATGTAATATGTGGAAGAATAAAAAAAATTCAGATCCTCTTGGCTACGAAGAATGGTTATCGAATCACGAAAATTGTTCTATAAATCACAGTGACAGCTCTAAAAAAATGGAAATTGACGCTATTATTGAAATGTTTTCTCGTTCAGTGGAAAAACACGGCGTAAAGTACTTGACGTACATTGGAGACGGAGATAGCAAAACTTTCAAAGGAATTTTAAATGCTAATCCGTATACAGATGAAAAGAGAGTTGTAAAAAAAGAATGCGTAGGTCATGTAGAGAAGAGAATGGGCTCGAGGCTTCGTAATGTAAAAGAAACTAATAAGGGAATCGGTGGAAAAGGTTCTGGTAAGCTGACTGATAAGCTTATTGGAGAATTGATAAGATTCTACGGTTTGGCCATACGAAGAAATCCAGATTCAATGGAGAAGATGAAGAAAGAGATTTGGGCGACTTATTACCACTGCTGTTCTAGTGACGATGATCCGCAGCACGATTATTGCCCAGAAGGTGAAGACAGCTGGTGCAAATGGCGGAAGGCGGAATCTCTCAGACTTCTAGACAATTTTAAGCATACTAGAGTTCCTTTAAACAGTCGTGTTCAAGAAGTCATTAAGCCCATCTACGAAGACTTGTCCAGGGATGACTTACTACAAAGATGTTTGGGAGCTGAGACACAGAACAACAACGAGTCACTAAACTCTTTGATTTGGACGTTCGCGCCGAAAACACTCCATTCTGGGCCCAAGGTCATTGAATTAGCCACTTTTTTGGTAGTAATTATTTTTAATGACGGATTTTTAAAGGAGTGTTAAAAGTAATGGAAACGCTGGGATTAAAGATTGCCAGTAATTACGCATATAAGCGTGACAACAATCGCCTTCACCGCTCCTCCAATTCGGCTAAACAGCCTCGGATTGAAAATCGGGAAGAAGCATCAAGTCTCCGTGATTTCCAGGAGAAAGAGTAAAGTGTATTATATGGTCCAGGCATTGCCGAATAATCGTAAGTAAAGTTATTTTCGTATGATACGTTCTCAAACTTTTAAACGCGTTTTTCTCAAAACAGTATTTTTCAAAACGGTACCCATGATATCTCAAAAAGTTTTCAACCGATTTCGCTGAAATTTTGCACACATCTCCTGTATACGCTTAGTTTTCGTCAGAACTAGAATAATTAACATATGTTATATAGTTTTTTTTATTTTTAAATTTAAGTGTCAAAAAATATACCGAAAAATGAAACTTTTTTTCAAAACGTTGGCAAAAATTGAAATTTCAATAGTTTTATTTGGATCTAGTTCACACGATAGCCACACATCCACAGATTAAGAGGTTTTTTTTTTTTTTTTTTTTTTTTTTAAGGATGAACTGGAGATCCGGAATCGTGGGTACCGTTCAACAACTTTTTTTTTACGCAGCTGTCGTCGGGGCGCTCTACAGCGGATTCTTGGCCATATATCAACTTGGAAAAATTTCTAAATACTCTTCAAATATCAATAAATATGATGTAAAAGTTTCAACAAAGTGTATTCTTATGATTCCTTACAAAAAATTCCCAAAAAAGACAAAAAAAAAACAGCCTCTTAACTAGACGACCCCCTTAAAAACGCCACAGCCAAAAGATTGTAAACCCTACGGAAAAACGCAATAAAGCACTTACATACTTATGGGCTTGAGCGGAGCTACCTTTGATTTCGACAAGAGAATCGTAGTTTCGACTTTTCCGTCAATGTGCGTAATTTTTAAATAAATCACCCCGTAACGGAGGCGGAAGCATCGGCAAACCCATGGATCTCCGCGACAAGCAGATTGGAACCGTACCCGGTCCAGCGCGGAATGGAAACTTGTTGCAATAGCGACAACTGAGAGTAGTAATCTCTCCACTTACGGAGAAGATCGACAGGGATTATGTCGTCCCATTTGCAGCGAAGCAATCAGAGTTGCTGCATTAAGACTTTCGCGGTGATGACCACTGGAGCTACCCACCCGAGAGGATCGAAGATTCGAGC
The DNA here is from genome assembly GCA_035220575.1 of Temnothorax rugatulus. Classification (NCBI taxonomy): domain Eukaryota; kingdom Metazoa; phylum Arthropoda; class Insecta; order Hymenoptera; family Formicidae; genus Temnothorax; species Temnothorax rugatulus. The sequence goes on along the minus strand of JASTWL010000448.1, from coordinate 99,407 downwards.
GATTGTCGAGAGAATTGAGTGTTTCGTGTCGGGAACCGACTCCGAAGGCGTCACGTCAAATTGAAAGGCGTCCGTGCTAGGACTTGATGCCTAATACCTTAACGCTCATCAGATTCGAGCGTTTTTGCGGAAGCAGGACTGTGATCCTTCGATGCCTTCGAGCAAGGACGGATTGTTACTCGCCCATTTACGAAGTTGAAATCCTGCCCGTTTTAATAGAGAAATAAGTTGATCTCGCGTTTGAAGCGCGAGCGGTATGTCATCGGCACCGAATACACAGTCATCGACATACGTGTGCCGTTGTAATATCGGAACAGCTAAAGGAAAATCTGCGCCCTCGTCTTCTGCAGCTTGTTGGAGCACGCGAAGAGCGACGTGCGGAGCGTTGGCATTACCGTATGTAACGGTAAGCAAGCGATAAGCTAGTAGTAGATAGTTCGGCGCGGGTCGCCACAAGATTCTCTGGTAATCTAAGTCGCATTTGTGGACTAGAATCTGGCGATACATTTTTGTGATATCGGCGGTGAAGACGAACCGAAATTGACGCCATCGCAGTATGATGAATGATAATTCATGAGATGATCATTCAACGAGAGACCATTGGAGGTCGGTTGAGATGCGTTGAAGACAACGCGCAAACGTGTTGTCGCGCTATACTCGCGGACAACCGAATGATGCGGTATATATACGATTTGAACATCAGGGGCGTCTACCAGAGGCGCCTTGGTCATGTGGCCAAGACGTTCGTATTCAGATAAAAAGTCGTTGTATTCCTTTGCAAGGTCCGGATTTGATTTTAGCCGCGACTCGAGGCGTGAATACAAGGCGATTGCAGACGGGTTGGATTCGCCAATGTCGAGGGGAGGGGGGGCTCCGATTTAAACGGCAGCCGCATTGTATACTGCCCGTTGGAGGCGCGAGAATGTGTAGATACGAAATGCTCTTCGCATCGAATCTCTTCCAGTGAGAGGTGAGTTTGTTGCGGGAGCTCCTCGATCTCCCAGGAACGCTTTAATTAATCGGAGATTTCCGAAAGCACAGTGCAATGAATTCAAGCCGACCTTGACGGCGATGGCGTAGGCATTGGTTCCGAGAGAAACCATCCGAAGATTGAATTTTGCGCGACGGGCTCATGAAGGGCGCTATTACGGACTTCCGGTAACAAAATCGCGCCATACAAATCAGCACCGATAATTATGTCTATCTGCGCTGCGCTAGTTGGATCGCCGTCAGCTAACGGAAGTTTGCGAAGGTACGACATGTTGGTTATGTCCGGAACGCGTTGCGGAATGTAAGTCGTGAGCGACTTGAGAACAAGAGCGGAGACGGAGGGCGCCGGGCCCGTGCCGTCACGCGCTGACACGTGAACTTGAACTGCGCTGCGTGCGGTGGCAACCGTCTCGCCGATCCCAGTAATAGAGACGGAGACGCTCGTACGCGGTAAACGCAATCGCTGAGCTAAACGTCCTGTGATCAGAGTAGTTACAGACCCCTGATCCAATAACGCGCGGACTATGCTACTATGTCGACCGTTAAGCCCGCTCACCTTAATCCAGGCGGTGGCTAATAATATATTTGATTTTGAAAAGCTAGTGTGAGATAATTGCGAGATAAATGCGAAGTTATCGTGGCATTTGTTTTCGACTCCGTGGATGAAGGTAAGCTCTCAGTTGTTGAGCTGTTATTATTAATACCGGTAGCATGAAGCAGCGTATGGTGCTTCTGCTGACATTGACGGCACGTGTTTTTGCTCGAACATGCATCGCAAGTGTGCCTTCCTTAAAGATTGTATCGCGATATTCGCTTTATCGCGCAATGCGGTGAGAGCCACTGCGGAATCGGAAGTCGCTTGGGGAAACGTATGAAGAGCATGTACATGGTCATGCACTAAACGACGGCGATTATCATATCGCGATAATAATAGGTTCCTTGCTATTTTAAAATTCGCGTCAGTTATGTCCATTTTTATCAACGCAGGTTAATTTTAATCTTGGTTTAACCTACCTGTCATCTTTTACCACCAGTTCTAAAAGTTAGAAAAAGATAGAAAGTAAGTTAAACCGAGATTAAAGTTAATCTACATTGGTAGAAATGGGCATTAATGCCAGATTGCGTATGGCATTGCGTTTCACCCTTCGCACAGGAATGTAAATACTGCAAGCGATTAACGTCTAACAATTCGTGATTGTCAATTATTAAGGCCGTAAACTGATCTCGAAACGCATCCCACTCGCGAAATTCCCCCGAGAATTTAGGAAGACTTATACGCGGAAGGTGAAACGCGGAACGCGGCGTTGCGTTGAGATGATACTGGCTTACGGGTGATGACTCAGGGTTGGACGGCGGCTGCGACTCCAGCTTGCTCATGCACTCAGCCATGTAGTCGGATGTCGACAGGAACGTCTCCTCACACTTGTCAAATCAGTCCTCGGTGAAGTATCGGTCCGTGGCGATGAACTCTTTGGATGCGGCGGTCAGAATTTTGCCGTGAAGGTGCTCAAAATCGAGCGAAGCTCTCCTTGAGTTGTTGTAATCGGTGGCGAATTACACCAAGTGTGAGATTCGCCTTTCCGATTTTCTTGAAGTTATCAAGAGCGCGGTCGATCGAATGGATCGTAACTTTCTGCTGTGACATAAGATCCTCCATGTTTCATTAAGTGTACGTGAATTCTGCGAATGGCATAGTTGCACGCCTATCCGGCTCGAAGGACCAGAAATTATGTTGGCGATTCCGGGCGTAACTCCATAGCGCCAATTAGCGTAAGCGCGGGTTCTACCCCGACAGGGATAAGGTGTGCGGAGGCTGAGTAAGGACACTGGTTTGTTTAACAATTGTGCAAAGCACCAGTTTAATAAACGTCCTAACATAGAAAGGAACGATTTACGATCAACGCACCTTTACAGTTGTCATAGGCGCGGTAGCAGGTTTCAATATACAGCGTGCACGTGACACGAGAGTGTTCACCGGTCGCGAGGTGCACATGACGAGTGAGTGTTCGCCGGTCGCGAGATAGCAACGGCAATGTATGGGCGCACGTGTGGCGCTTGCAATTAGCGGGCGCGCTAACGGCGCGATAAATGAGCGGGCGCACTAACGGCGCGGTAATGAGCGGGCGCACTAACGGCGCGGTAAATTTGCGTATACACGACGGCGTGTTGGATCAACCGCGTGAAACGAAGTAATTTTCTCTACTACTGGAGATCGGAGCTCTCGCGGTCCCTTTTCGGTTTTTGGGCACACGACACGCATCAACCAATCGTTTTCGTTGGCAGGATCACGCGATCCAGGCATGACAGGATCGATAACGCGTCGGGAGAGACTTCGCGGTCTGGGGGTGACGGGGGTGCGGCACGAAATCAACTCGTTCAGAGGGCGACTAAGGGATGGCGTTACATGTGCCTCATCGATCCGCGATCACAACGGATTAAAATCCTGAACAACATGCATATGAAAACATATGTACATATGTATTGATACAAAATGTTAATGTTTGATTTTTTACATGTGTAAAACAATTTCATTTTTGTTTCTAAGCAACATTTATATTTCGGATTTTACCAAAAGTATATTAGAGCAAGAAAGAAAAGCAAAATTTTTCGTTTTGGTATTTTTGCATACACAAAATGTTAACAGGGTGACATAAAAACCTTAATATACGGAAATATACCATTTAAAAACTATTATGCCGACCTGTATCCATAACGTGTTTAAAAATCTTACTATTTTTTATATGTATTAGGTGCAATATACCGTTAATTTTGAATTAATTTATCTATGTACGCATTAGCACACTTATTACTGAATACCCGGTAGAATATGCTACTTAAGTACAAAATAAACCAACACTTATTATATAATACGTCCAACTATATAAATTATGTATAATCCTTTTCAATAAAAAATGTTAAATAAACTTTTTAGTATTGTTGAATTAACTTTTCACAGTTATGTTGTTCGAACCATACAAACGTTGTTCACTTAACTATAAATAACAGTAAGAACTATTGCTACATATATCACTATTAACATGAACACAGGTTACTATTGGTATTTAGTTACTCGAACTTTGCAATCTTATGTTTCGTTTAACAATATATTTTGGTAACAACTATCATAATTATATAATATATGAAATAAATATTATGATTTTGTAATGATGCGCCCCGAAACGCATCGTTCCCGGCGAACATCAGTCGGATGCCGTCCGGCTGAATATCCGCCGGGCGAGACAATGGCACGGTGTGCCATTATTTAATTTCATTATCTCGCGTATGAGTCCGCGAACGGACTTACCGCGGCAACCGACTCGGAGCGCCGAGCGGTGCCGAAGCCGACCGAAAACCGCCGAACGCAATCGCGGCGTCGGGACGCCATAATTTCCGACCGCTCCGCCGGCGCTCGCGACTGTCGTCGCTCATACCCCCGCCACTCCAAAACATCGCCGCGGGTATATAAACCGGCGATTGTTGCTAACAATCAGATTCCGCCGTGAGCCAGCAACCGATCCGACCGATTCTCTGCTGCTCACGGATTCCGAAATCCTGAACTCGAGCACAACCAGGAGGTAGAGAGTTTTCTCTGGGTCCGCTAAGTAAAGCATCTGGGCGGTTGACTCGATCTTCTCCGATAGAACCTGTGATACCGGAGTGAACCAGGGTACGAGAGCTACTCTCTACTCGCCAAGGATCTTGGCCACCCGGTACCGCCTCCTGCCTAACGCATCGATGCGCCAGGGTATAAAAAGTTTCTCTTTATATCCGCTAAGGATCTTAGCCGCTCGATACCGTCTCCGCACGCGATCCTCGCCGCGTACGGTTACCGCCGCGTCCGAAAATGCGCTCCCGCACCAACCGCCACCGAGTCCGCACGCTGTATTCCATGAGCCCGCGCGCCCGCCAATCCGCGTGCAGCATTACACGCACTTCATCTTCGCGCTTTCCATCGCCGCGATCTCTGTACATCTCCGCTACCATATCCGCGTCCGCGAACGCCGCGATCTTTGTACATACTTACGATATTCACGCCTTCGGACTCCACGACCGCTGTACGTATCCCCGCTACGCTATTCGCGCTGACAGCCTCCGCGAGCCTTGTACATATCTCCGCTACGATTAATATATCGCCGCTACGGCATTCGCGCCTTCGAGCTCCGTGATCTCTGTATATATCTCCGCTACGATATTTGCTTTCGATCTCCGCGATCTCATGAATGTATTTACGCATATTAGAATACACCTTGTTACTTTTTTTTGTTTTAACCGAGTCTTGTGTCTTCCTCCGCGCCTACTCCGAACCCTGACCAGCCGCGAGCTAGATCCGCGCTTCGGAAGCTAGGTTGTTTTATGGCGCTCGAACAGGGACTCGAAAGGTTCAAACGTGAAACACGAGGAAAATAAAGGCGCACTATTACCGGCTCAATAAAGCCGATTTAATGGTCAAACTCCAGACTCTCAGCCTCGACATTGAAGGCACTATCGACGACTTTCGCTGCCGACTAAACTGATTCATCGACGCCAATCCCGAGATGTTCCAGAAAACCGCGGTAGACAATGATCCCCCACCGACCCTTTTTTTTTAACGAGGGGGAAATACGTACGTATACCCCCGCCCCCGGGGGAGGGGCGGGCGGTTATGTCGGACTCCAACCGACTAAAACCCCCCCGAGTGACCCTCGCGACACTAACTGGGGAGGCCCCAGGAAACAACAAGTGATCACGTCCATGGGCCTCCTCGCGTTTTGTCCTTATGAACATAAGCTAATTTGTGGCGGGTTGATGTCACTAGACCAACCCGCCACTACCCCCCCCCCCCTCCGGGGTTGCTTTCGCATAGACGCACGACAGCCCCCGGTCGTGCGCCCGCCCTCAGGCGGGCAGAGGGAGGGAGTAACCATCGCCGTGGCGATTGGGCTCCCTCCCCCGCCCGCACCCTCCAAAGAGGGTAAGTGGGGCCAGGATCCAGGGGGAGCAGGCTTTCGCCCCCCACCCCCGGGAGTCCCGCCACCCACCCATCGCGGTCCGGGAGGAGCGCTTGTGGCAGGCACCCCTTGGGGAGCCTGCCCGAGCCCCTCCCAGCCCTCCACCGACCTGCTCGGCACAGAAAGCGGCGGCGGGAGGGCGAACCCCCAAGAGGGGCTCATCCCCCCGCCGTGCCCCATTTCCTCCCCGATAATAGCATGTCCCCTCCTCTGAGGGGAGGACCGACGCAGGGGGGAGGAGGAAGGTGACACCCCCGTCGGGGGTGCCGCCCCCGCCCCTGCGCCGTTGCCCTAACAATTCCCCCTTTGGTTCGGGGGCAGCGTCAGAAACGCCTGTCTGAGGTCGCGACATTTGCGGCCTCAGTCTCTCTCTCTCTCTCTCTCTCTCTCTCTCTCTCTCTCTCTCTCTCTCTCTCTCTCTCTCTCTCTCTCTCTCCCTGTCTCTCTCGTCCGCCTCCTTCTGCGACATGACGCTGCCGCAGGAAACAAACGCCCTCCATTTGTCCTCTCCCCCCGGTCCGATCGCCTTGCTGACGATCGCCCGGAGGAAGAGGTCTTGACCGATTTCCGCCCGGAGGACACGGCGCAGCCCTTCCCACGCGGAACAGGACTCTATCGTGTGCCGCGCCGTGTCCGCCTCCTCCGGACAGTGGTGGCACCTCTCTGTGCGCTCCTTGCCGATGCGGCACAGGTACTCACCGAAGCAACCATGCCCGGTGAGCACCTGCGCCGCGTGGAAAGAAATTCCGCGTCCCTTCCGGCTCGTCCACTCCCTTAGGACGGGCCGGATGGCCTCTCTGACCCTCTCTCCTGACTGCAGCTGGGGGTCGTCGAGAAACTCTTCCCAGCTGCGGAAGAGGGCCTCTTTGGCCTGTAGCCTCAGCGTGGCCCTCATGCGTGGAGTTAATTTCACGATCCCCCCCTCCTTAATCCTCCTGACCCGATGGTAGGTGTCCATCTGGGACCAAGCGATAAGGTGTATGGGGGGGATTCCCGCGAGGGCCGTCGCCGCCACGTGGGAGCCGTCCGGTAGGTGCGGGCAGCTCTTCCGGCGATTATTCGCTGGACCGCCACAAGCTGTCGCCTGAGGCGGCCATCGCCCAGCACCTCCTCCGCCCACACCGGTGCTCCATAGAGCATCACCGAGTGGACCGTCGCCACGTATAGGCGGCGCACATGCCCGTCCCTTCTACATTTGGCAACAATCTTGTCAGATTGTTGGCCACCGCCATGGCCTTTGGGGCGACGCGGGCAATGTATTCGCCGAGGCTACCATCTGAGCCACAGCCCCAAATATTTGAAGCTGGGCCCAGTAGGGATGCGGACTCCCTCAATCGTTAGGCTGAGCTCTCTAGGGGGAAGGCCCCGTAGCGACCTGTTGAAGAACCAGGTCGCTTGGGTCTTCTGCGGGGCCACCCTGAGTCCCAGCCCCCGCAAGGAGCGCACGACGCTTGCCGAAGCAGCGTCAGTCAACCCCAGTGCTTCTATACAGCTCCTCCCGCCGGCTACCAGATATATGTCCAGATCATCTGCATATCCTGTCAGATGACAGCCGGCGGGAAGAGCGATCCTCAGGATCATATCGTAGGCGATGATCCACAGAAGGGGGCCTAAGACAGACCCCTATGGAACACCGCGCTCGATCAACTTGACCCCGTCCTCGTCCACGTATGTGAGACCCCTATCCCGGAAGTAGTCCTCAATGACCGGATAAGATAGCGAGGGACGTCCAGTAGGTGGAGTGCCCTCCCTATCACAGGCCATGGGAGGGAGTTGAAAGCGTTCCGGACGTCAAACGAGACGCCCAGAACCGCTCAACCCTCCTCCGTCATGGCCTCCATGCGGGAAATGACGCTTAACACCGCGTCGATTGTCGACCTTCCCGCACGGAAGCTATACTGGTCGCTGCTCAAGCCGCGACCTTCCTTCCGAGATAGATACCGGACGAGGCGTTCGGCAATGATCCTCTCGAGGATCTTGCCCGCCTCATCCAGCAAGCAAATGGGCCAGCAAATACGCGGACGGATCATCCGGTGGCTTACCCGTCTTCGGGAAAAGCACGAGGTTGGCTTCCTTCCATCTCTGGGGGAACTGGCCGGTCTTGAAACATGCGGTGAAGATCTGTCGCATTCGACCGACCAGCCCCCCGGCGGCCAAGGTCCAGGCTCTTCCTGAAATCCCGTCAGGGCCAGGGGCCTTGCCTCGCCTGACTTTGCGGAGAGCCCTCGTCAGGTCGTCCTCAGTGACTCCCAGTTCGTCGGACCATTCCTGAGTGGACGTCTCAGGAAAGCCCGTGTCCCCGCCCTTATCCGCGGGGAACAGGGCATCAACAACCCTGCCGACGAACTGGGAGTCCAAGGTCTCCGTCTTAGGGGGCGCCCATGGTCTGAGCTTGTTCATGACCATTTTGTAGGGGCGCCCCCACGGATCCTCGTCTAGTGTGGCGAGGAGCTCCTTCCAGGAAGACTCCTTGGCCGCCCTAATCGCGCGGGAGAGGTCCTAGCGGGCGGCACGCCAGGCCTCCCCCGCCTGTTCGTTCAAGGGCCCGCGCCGACCTGCGCGGATCCTTCTCCAGGTCCTCTTTGTGCGGACAGAGACACCCGCCGTAGTTCGGCGATGGTCTCCGTCCACCAGTACGCAACGCGCCGCGGGGGAACCCTGCGGAGGCGGGGCATGGCGAAGTCGCAGGCGCTCGCCATTAAGTCCCGCAGCCTCTCAACCTCTTCCTCGATGTTTAGGTTGTGACCGGACGGAGGTTCGATGATGCCACTATTCGCAATGATAATAATGCATATCGGTCGCCACTCGGTTTTTATCTGTGCCTACCGAGAAAGATATAATTCAAAATCACTGACCCTTTCGCTGACTTCGCTAATTCCCCTTTTTTTCTTCTGTTTCAGGTTCCTCGCTGGAGTTTGGATCGCCGCTAGACCGCTACTGTGGATCGTCGTGGGACTGCCGCTGTGCACCGCTGGACTGCCTCGGGACCTTCGCTGGACCGCCTCTGGATCACCCCGTTGGAACGCCGACAGGTAAGTAGGAACAGGTAAGTCTTGAGAGTATGGATCGACTCGCCAGGAAATTTTAATGATTGTCACACGATTGAATTTAGGTAAAATTTAATTTATTCTACCCTTCTGTGTAGGTACAATAATTATTCCCGCACTCGGATTCTCGCACGATGTGTATCTCGATACGAATACCGTGAGTATATGACTTGTGATTTGACGGTCGATGGTTTAATACGTTCGCGAAATATATGTAATATCGCGTTGTTACTAAGTATCTGCGGTGTAACGCCGCTCGCGGGTACGCCCCCGGTTGTTGTAGAGTATCTCTCGTGTCGACCGCACTCTTCGAGATCTCCCGGGCAACTCCTCGATCGCTCGGCCTGGCTGCCTCTCCCTGCCTCGACGTCCAGTCCTCACTCTTGTCATCGTCACGGGCTGGCGTCGTGGATTTCAGCTCTCGCACGCGTGATCGCTTTGTTCGCCGCTCACGTTGCCTGACTCGCACAATAGTTTTTGCATGTTTTCGACGTTCTCGAAGTCGAAAACAAGTTTTTGCCCTACGTTGTATTATTGATACGCCGTTATACACAGTTAACTTTCAATACACGATCTCCCGACAATAATCGCGCTCGATTATTTATCGTTACACGATGCTCTGTCCCGGAAATTGTTCAACATTTCCTTCAATCATTTTTATTTCTTCGTTAACTCTTTAAACAATTTCGGGCCGAAGCATTGCGTTTACATGCTTTTTGCTATTCATGCTTCGCCGATTCGAGCTTCGCCAGACCTCCCTTACGTCAAATCCAAGGTCATTTCTCGACGATGAACCTTTTTTTTTTGACGGGGTGGAAATGCGCACGCATTACCCCCTTTCCCGGGGCGGGGAGGGGGGTTATGTGGGACTCCAACCCACTAAAACCCCCCCGGGTGTCCCTCTCGACGCTAATTGTGGGGAGGCCCTGGGAGCGCAATGATATCAACCGCGAGCCTCCCCACGTCCTGCCCTTTTGGCAATCCCAAGAACTAACAAGTGACGGATGGACGACACCAAGTCCATCCGCCACCCCCCTCCGGGGGTGCCGCCGAGACGGCCGTGGGCGAGCGGTGATCCCCGACCACTCACCCACCCCCCGGGCGGGGAAGGGAGGAGTGACCGCCACCGAAGTGGCGGGTTTCTCCCTCCCCCGCGCCCCCTCAAGGAGGGCAGGTGGGGAGCCGGAGTCCGTCGGAGCCCCGGATCTCCTCCCTTCGCGGACCGGGAGGAGTGCACGTGGCGGAAGGAGTGTCCGTGGACCGCCCGCCCGAGCCCCCCCAGCCCGCCTCCTCTACCGACTTCGTCGATGTTTATCGATTCGGCGGCAGGGGGGCGAGTCTCCCCCTCAGGAGAGAGGAGACTCGCACCCATGTCGCCGCCCCGTATCCCGCCCTAACCGGTTTAATGGTCGTGTAAACGCATCTCTCCCCCCGGGACCAGGGGCGGGGGGGAGAGAGCCTCCGCAGGGGATAATGGCGTTCCCCGCGGAGTTGTTTTATTTTCTGCACCTGAATTTGGGGCGTTTATCGGCGCACCATCTTGTGGGTTGGCGTCTCGTGGACCCCCGATGTCCTTGGTGCGTCGGCGTCCGACTCGTTGCCGTCGACGGCGCCTTGCGTCGCGCCGTCGTCTATCTGAGAGGGAGGGGGAAACTATCCCCTCCCTTATCCTTTCATCCGCCTCCTTCCGCGACATGACCTTGCCGCAGAAGGAGGCGAATGCTCTCCACTTGTCCTCTCCCTCCGGCCCCATCAACGCTTCGATGATGACCGCCGGGGAGAGGTCGCGCCCTACTTCCGCCCGGAGGGCACAGCGCAGCTCCTCCCATGCTGGGCAGAACTCCAGCGTGTGCTGCGTTGTGTCCGCCCTTTCCAGGCAATGGTGGCACCCCGTGGTGCGCTCCTTGCCTATGCGGCACAGAAACTCCCCGAAGCAGCCGTGCCCGGTGAGTATCTGTGCCACGTGAAAGCTCATTCCGCGTCCCTTTCGGCCCACCCAGTCCTTTAGGACGGGCCGAATGGCCTCTCGTACCCTCATCCCTGATTGCAGCTGGGGGTCGTCCAGATATTCCTCCCAACTGAGGAGGAGGGTCTCTTTGGCCTGCAGCCTCAGCGCGGTCTTCATGCGGGGAGTCAGGGTAACAAATCCCCTTGCCTCCTTTATCGCCTTGCTCCGGCGGTAAACCTCCGCCTGTGACAGGGCGAGAAGGGTGATTGGAGGTATCCCCGCGAGGACCGTCGCCGCCGTGTGCGAGACGGTCCAGTAGGTGCGGGCGGCTCTTCCAGCGATGAGACGCTGTATCGCCACCAGCTCCTTGCGGAAGCGGTCGTTGTTCGCCGCCTCCTCCGCCCACAAGGTGCTCCGTACAATAGTATGGAGTGGACCGTCGCCGCGTATAGGCGGCGCACATGCCCGCTCGCCCCTCCTATGTTGGGCAATAGCCTCGCGAGGCTGTTCGCCACCGCCTTCGCTTTGAGGGCGGTGCGGGCAATGTGTTCGCTGAAGCTGCCTTCTTCGTTGAGCCACAGCCCCAAATACTTGAGGCTGTGCCCAATAGGGACGCGGACTCCCTCTATCGTCAGGCTGGACTCTTTCGGGGGTGGCCCACGCAGCGACCTGTCGAAGAACCAGGTCGCCTGAGTCTTCTGCGGGGCCACCCCGAGTCCAAGCCTCTTTACGGAGCGCACAACGCTTGCCGATGCGGCATTGACCAGCCCGAGTGCTTGCTGCCAGCTCTCCCCGCCGACTACCAGATATATGTCATGCGCGTAGCCCGTCAGATGACAGTTGGCGGGGAGAGCGGTCCTCAGGATCGCGTCGTACGCGATGATCCACAATAAGGGGCCGAGGACCGACCCCTGTGGAACACCGCGCTCTATCAATTTGACCCTGAGGACGCCGTCCCCGTCCACGTACATGAGGCCGCGGTCCCGGAAGTAGTCCTCTATTAGCCGGCATAGATAGGGAGGGACGTCGAAATGCTCGAGTGCCCTCCCTATGACCGGCCAGGGGAGGGAATTAAACGCGTTGCGGACGTCGAAGCTTACTCCGAGCGCCGCCCATCCCTCCCCCGTCATGGCCCCCGTGCGGGAGATGGCGCTCAGGATGGCGTCGATCGTCGACCTTCCCGCACGGAAGCCGTATTGGTCTTCACTGAGGTTCGGACCATCCTTCCGGGACAAATGTCGGACGAGGCGTTCCGCTATGATCCTTTCCAGTATCTTGCCCGCCTCGTCCAGTAGGCATATTGGCCTGTACGCGGACGGGTCGTCCGGCGGCTTGCCAGCTTTTGGCATGAGCACCAGGCTAGCCTCCTTCCATGTCTTGGGGAATCGGCCGGTCTTGAAGCATTCGTTGTATACTCGTCGCATTCGACCGGCCAATCCCCCTGCGGCCAAGGTCCATGTCCTTCCTGGGATTCCGTCAGAGCCAGGAGCTTTGCCCCTCCTGACCCCGCGGAGAGGCCTCGCCAATTCCTCCTGTGTGACCCCCATCTCTTCCTCGTTTCATTCCTGGGCGGAGATTTCGGTTTCCCCGCCCATGTCGGCAGGGAACAACGTGTCTGCTACCCTGCCGACGAAATGGGGGTCTAACGTCTCCGTTAGCGGGGGCGCCCGTGTTCTTAGCTTGTTGAGCACTATTTTGTATGGGCGCCCCCACGGATCTTTGTCTATCGTGGTGAGAAGCTCCTTCCAGGAAGACTCCTTGGCCGCTTTTATGGCTCGGGAGAGGTCTTGGCGGGCGGATCGCCAAGCCTCTCCTGCCTCTCCCTTCCTCAGCGGGCGTCGCACAGTGGGGTATTTGACCGATTTAGGCGGTCAACATTATTTTTGTAGTTTAAGTGGGTCTAAACGTGCTGTCTTACTAATTCATTGTATTTTAAGCGGTAGGAAATACTTTTTTATAAAGAAAAATATGGTTTTTACATTTTTCAACTATTTAATTATTCCTTTTAATCCAAACCTAAGTTTAAGTTAAAAATACATAAAATAAGATCATCAGCTGGATGATGAGAGCCACGATTCTTCATCATATGATATTTCCGCTTCCTCTAAAAATTCTTCGTCTTCAGATTCAGCCGTATCTGGGTCCAGATTTGTAGGTTCAGCTGGAAGTAGCATCTTCAAGGTTTCCGTTAAGAAAGGTTTCGTTTTTTTCCTAGGTAGTGGCCTCATACCAGTTAAAAGAGGATCTGAACTTAACAGTAGTCTGTTAAGCACGTCTAGGTTGCACGCTATCCTGGAGAACTTCCTTGCATAGTTTTGACGGTATAGACGAAAATGTTTATTTCGTGCTTCACTCGTGCGGCCTCTTCGGAGAGCTGACCTAGAGGCAGTAGGGCGTTCTCTATTACAATGACCGTGAACTAGGATTTTGTGCATTGTAGGCGTCATCGGATGCCACGGATATAATTGGACATACAGTTCTGCAGTTTCCATGGCATATTCTGAAAATTTTTCGACGTGAATTTTATGACCACTTGATATGGTTTCCAGTATCACTTTGAAACGATATATTAGATTGAAATCAATGCCTGTTATTTCAGCTGGGCATAAATCTGGGCTTACAAAAAATCTTCGACTAGTGTTACCATCATTGGTATTGCCAAATCCGGGCTTAGGTACGTCTACAATCAAACCCATATTATTTCTAAAATCTTGTTGGATTTTTAACTTTCTCTATTTGGCAATGGCTTTTTCATTTTCTGATCTTAACTGCCATTTCTTAACAGGCAGTTTATAGGACAGATGCAATAAACTTTCAAATATATGGATCCTGGCGTGCAAAATCGATAACCCAAATTTAAGTGTCTCTGGTTTAACGTCTTTCTTGATTGATAAATTATTAAAGTCTTTAGATGTTGCATCACAAATGTAACATCTCATCGTGGAAGTTGTTTGAGTGGCAGCGTTACACATCTTAGCGTCAACCATGGTAAGCATCATTGTGTGTTTTACAGAAAAAAATTTGTCTGCTAATGTCACTTTCGTGTCTTGTAACGAATTTATTGAATTTTGTATATAGTGGATTTCTTCGTTTGTTATGTCAGTAGATTCTTTGACAAATCTTATTCTAATGGGGCGACAATAACGTGGCGAAGAAGGAGTTGGATTCTGCCAGATCAACTTTTTATTATGTGTGCTACAAATTAGTTGAAGTGGTACAAAAGAACTCTGAAAAATGTTTGCATCGGAATCGGAATCATTCAAAAATTTCTGCTTATATTGAGTTAGTTGTGATCCGTCACAACCCCACTTGCACATCAACACCAATGCGTTACCTTCTTCTTCACTTAAAGTTTGTATAACTCCTTCTAAATGCGTCAACAATCGTGTAACCGTATGGTCCAATAAATTTTGTAAATTTATTTCAGCACAAGTATCAGTAACATGATATGACTCCTTATCCGGGTAGCAATTTATTTTTGCCTTTTGTAGCATTTTGTAGCAAGGATATAACTTTTTATTAGTGCTCCTTATTATTTCGTACTGTCTTCTGGAAAGACCAGCTTCAACAAACATGGCCAATGCACGTAATGTCGTTAATTGTGCTTTGTCTTCCTGCAGAGTAATAGAGTATCCTCTCTTGTATTTTCTTGCCCGCTTTGGAGAACAGGTAATTTCTTTGAGTATTTTGGAAGCAACTCTGTTTCCTGTAGCTCCTAATTTCACCTGGGTAGCATAAGTCAGTACTTCCGTATCTATAGAATTACGTAAATCTTCTGTTTTTCTTCTTTTACTCCTCTCACTCAATTCTTTAAATGTCTTCGTTGGCCGTCCTGATCGATTCACTACTTTAGGAATCGCGAATGTCCCTTCGAGCCAATCACTATTTTTTTTCATAAATATATTTTCTATCTTGTGTGCTGTGGTCCATCTTCGTTTCACTTCAGACTTAAAATGTGAAAATGTATGCTTTATTTCTTTTTTTTTTTGTTCGTCTGAGTAATTTTCATAGGCTAATAGGTAATTTTCTACAAATTCCAATTTTTCGTTAATGTTCGGTAAATTTTGCTGCTGCATCATGTTAAACAACTTTCTTCGAGTCATTACTGTCACGTTCGATGGCCCTAAAATAACGAAAAAATAAAATTTGAACAATTTAAACCAGAAATAAACACGTGGTAAAAAAATTCACAAAATTAAATAAGACTCATAATTCGTAATTTGTGATCTAAGATTTATTGTACACAGTGTAATTCTGTAAATAAAAGTTTAATAAAATTGTACTCATATGGATTATTTTCGTATTATTATATCGTATATATGGTATTAATCAGAACTCAGCGCATTGTTTGATCTTTTGAGTTGAGCATCATTTGAATGATAGATAACAACAAAGTGCGATTAATTGTATTTCTCTATTGTTACCCGTTATATTCAGTACGAACTAGGACTTTAATATATATTCGGATCTGATGCTATTCGGATACCCGATTATTCGGACAGCGAAAACAAGTAACCCTTCAAATCCGAGTTATTCGCATATCCACGGATACAAATAATAACTCGAATATTGCAGTTTTGAGAATCGTATCTCAATCGATCTCGAATACTCGGACAGTCCGGGACATTTATACGAATACTTAAGAGCCCTAGTGCAAACGCGACTAAATGCTAGATTTTTCCGCATTCACCCGGGTTCTAGTCGTAACCCTTGATAAATACATTTAATCTTTAAAATTGTTATAATAAAAGTCGCTCATTTTATCAAGAAAGAAACAGTAGCGTCACGCGCCAGGTACGCTTTACATATAACATATCTTCGTTTGTTTTACGTTTCCAGAGTTTACTCCATATGTCACAACATATTTTATTAAACTTATCATAATACTACTATGAAATAAGTGAAAAATTAAATATATAGAACAGATCAACCCCGTACACTATGTCTGTGACACTGTGTCTACTCCGTCTTTACCTGTTAGTAACATTAATTCTTATACATATGAGGTCCACCTCGATCCTCTCTGCTTCCTAAGCACGCCAATTAAATCCTCGTTGACCACTATTAAAGATAAATGGTTTATTAACCTTTCTTCCATTGAAATTCCTGAAGATGTACAATCTTTATTACAGTTGGGTGAGAATTTCTCCCTTCCTATTAATGATATGAAAAATACCATTATTGATTTTATTAAATGCATTGAAGGTAACACTAGAGGTTTACACATTAATCAGATATTGAATATCAGAAACCGTTCCATCCCTGTCATCAACAATCTTCTCTCGTTTTCACATAATAAATCCCCTTCATATCTTAACATTGTAAATTCCTTGAAATCCACCAAAATATTTATAAACAACCATCCTAATATCATTTTCACGAGGGCGGATAAAGGTAACTGTACTGTGGCTTTAGACGTGGACATGTATAGACTTAAAATTACGGAGATGTTACAAGACACAGATACATATATTAAAATTAATAAGGATCCTATAAAGCAGATTACTAAGCAAACTAGAGATATACTTGTGAGATGGAAGAACCATAATTATATTTGTGACAAAAAATACAAGCATTTATTATGTAGCGATGGTGTTTTGCCGAGGGCCTATGGGTTGCCAAAAATTCACAAAGCAGGATATCCTTTTCGAATAATTATTTCTTCTATTGACAGTCCAACATACGATTTGGCTTACTTTTTGCATAAGATTATTTCTACAAGCATACCCAAACCCGATAGTCACATAAATAATAGTTTTGAACTTGTCTCTAAACTTAACGGCACACAGATTAACAATAATTACATTTTTATTTCACTTGATGTCATATCATTATTTACCAATATTCCTACAAATTTAGTGTTGGAAAGTATCTCCTGTAGATGGGCATATATCTCCAAGAATTGTAAGATTCCTAAAGTTGAATTTTTGAAAGCCATTGAACTAATTTTAAACTCAACGTTTTTTACCTTCGATAACACTATTTATAAACAAAAATTTGGCTCGCCCATGGGTTCTCCGTTCTCGCCTATCGCCGCCGACATTGTAATGCAGGACTTGGAAAGCAGGGTGTTGCAATCTCTTACATTTCCATTACCGTTTTACTTTAGATACGTAGATGACATTTTAATGGCTGTACCACCGAATTCTATTGACGCAATTTTACATGCTTTCAATTCATACCACCCTCGTTTACAGTTCACTATTGAAGTAGGGGGCAATAAGATAAATTTTTTAGATGTAACGTTGATTAACAACAATAACTTCCTAGAATTCGATTGGTTTCACAAACCGACATTTTCGGGACGGTACCTGAATTTTTTGTCGCAGCACCCCGTTTTTCAAAAAAGAGGCACAGTTATTGGCATGGTTGATAGGGCGTTTATACTATCACACCCTAAATATCATCAAAAGAATATTAAACTAATAATTGACACTTTGTTAAATAACGACTATCCGTTAACATTCATATTCAATACCATTAATACGAGAATCAAATCTTTGCTCCAGAAACGTACCAGGAAACAGAACGTACCTCCACCTACGATTGAAGAAGGTCGGGGTAAATGGTTTACTATACCATATGTTCCTAATATATCGGAGAAATTCAAAAGTGTGATAAAGGATCTGAATGTTAACTTGTCTTTCTTTAGTCTTAATAAATTGAAAAGGTTCATTAGAGTTCAGAAGGATATTCTCCCCACCCAATCAAACAAGCATGTTGTATATAAAATTTCCTGTAAAAATTGTGACGCCACATATGTTAGGCAGACTTTGAGACAACTAAAAACGAGAGTTACGGAACATCGTAATCTCATTAATAGAAATACAGCAACTCAATCTGTCATAACTGAGCATAGAATCAATTTTGATCACGACTTTGATTGGGAAAATGTGGAAATCCTTGACAGAGAGAGCTTCTTATCTAAGCGACTTGTTTCTGAAATGCTACATATAAAATTACAAAAGAACAGTTTGAACTCGCAAACCGACACAGAGTTTCTACACCACGCATACGTTTCTATTTTAGACAAATTGTAAAAACATGCCTATAGCTGTCTTTGCCCTTCGGTAGAATTAGCGTTTAATATTCTGTACTTAGATATCGATTTTTACCTTTGTTATTTGTCCCTGACCTACACTTTTATTTATTGTACCGACTCTCGACTTGAGACTTCTTGTTGCGTGTTATACGGTTTCATATCGTTTGCTTGCGTCGAGGCGACAGGATCTCCGGATCGCTCTTTACATAATTTCTCACCATGCCTTTGTGTGGCACATACTAATTGTTTTTTCTGTTCTCCAGACTACTTGGTAAGTTTTCTGAACTTGTGAACTTGTCTGGATTTTTACATTAAATTAATTTTACAGACTTGGCTGTCGTAGTCGTAAGTTTCTGCAAATTTCCTAACAGCAAACTTGCTATGTATAAAGGAGAACGTTTATTCTAATTTGAATTACTGCTGAGGATGACTCGAATTAGAGTCGAAACGTACGGATTGTTTTATTGTGAATAAAATTACTTTGAGACTACGCTTGAAGAACCGCGTGTGACCCTTACAGCCTTTTCCCTATTCCTTGAAAAATTAAAGATTTTTCTATAAAATATATGTTTAAAAGTTGTGTAACACTTACGCGACATTTTGGTCCTGCGCTAATCACAAGTATGAAGTTGTCACAAATCAAGAGACACTCTCTTGAAGTTGCACGTGAAAAGCATTGCCACCCACAAGACATGGTAGTTTCCCGCGTTATTTATTAGAGCAAGTAATATTATTTAAAAAACACAAAAAATAAATATAACAGCATAAAAAAGAAGTGAAATCAAAGTATTATTCCAAG
This sequence comes from Temnothorax rugatulus, assembly GCA_035220575.1. Classification (NCBI taxonomy): domain Eukaryota; kingdom Metazoa; phylum Arthropoda; class Insecta; order Hymenoptera; family Formicidae; genus Temnothorax; species Temnothorax rugatulus. Next base: position 80,593 of record JASTWL010000448.1, on the reverse strand, counting down.
TACATTTATTAGAGTAAGTAATATTTCGTTAAATTTACTTGAATCATTAAAAGTCGATAAATCGACTTCCCGTTTTCTAGAGGTTAATGAACCGATATCATGGAAAACTGCGCGATTCTGCGGCTGATCTTTACGAAATCGTGAAATAGAAACCTTCACCTTTCTATTACAGTAAAGAAAATTACCGGGAAACACCCGGAAGTACTACTAATATCCTCGAGTTTGTTAACATTGGCGTAAGAAAATAACGAAAAAACGTTTTTTCAAAACGCTTTGTCAAAATAGTTACAATCTTCATAAAAATAGTTAAAATATATTCATACGTACTCACTTCATCACAATCCATAGCTATTTACTTCAAGCTATATCCCGAATACAAAATATTTACTGCAGAAAGTATGCTACCGCCGAGAAAAGATACGTGCACTAAAAGAGACGATCAAGTGTTGACAGGTCTGCTGGCCCCTTGAATGCGCGGAGTGGGTGGGAATTTGTAGTCAATTGTTCCCTGACTATTTAGCGTTGCCAAATGGCATTTTTTTTATATGTGGAGTGAGTTTTAGAAAATCGACTTTTGGCCGCCTAAATCGGCCAAATACCCCACTGTGCGTCGGCCCGCGCATGCCCGCATCCACGTCCTTTTGGCGCGGTTCGCGTTCCTCCTTAGGTTGGCGACTTCGCCGTTCCACCAATAGGTGGTGCGTCGCGGGGGATTGTTGCGGAGGCGGGGCATCCCGACGTCGCAAATTTGCTTCATCAGTCGTAGCTTGACCGCCTCCTCCTCCAGATCCTGAATCTCCGCGGGCGTGCCCATCTTTTCTCCTCCTTCGTCGTCACCCCAGGTTGCACCTAGGGCTGCCGCTTGAAGCAGATCCGTGTTTATCTGCTTAAGGGCCCATCTCTTTCCGGAGCCTATTCTGGCTCGGCGGCGGGCTAGGTCGGCCGGGGAGGTGACCTCGAACTTCATCGAGATCAATTGGTGGTCGGACAGTGTTTCCCTGTCCGAGGCCACCTCCCATTCGCTTATGCGGCGCGCGGCGAGGGGCGTTGCCCACGTGAGGTCAACTATGGAAGGCCCTCGCCGGCGCACGCATGTTTTTGCCTGCCCGGTGTTTATTAGGCACAAGTCTAATTGTAAGCCCACCGCCCAGACCTCTAAGGTCCTGCCCCTCACGTTTGTGACTGGGGATCCCCACGATGTGGACTTCGCGATTAAATCCCCAGCCACGACGAGAGCTTACCTGGCGAGAGCTGCCGAGCAGGGCGAGCTTCCTGATGCTCGCTCCTATCTCGTCTAGCAATTGTTCGAACCTCGCCAGGTTCCAGCTCGGAGGGGCATAGATACTGATGAAAGAGATGGGCCCCCACTTGGCCACTACGAATCCTTCACCGGCTTCCCTCTTGGAGCACGGTGGGGATTGTGGCTCGGTTCTTCCAGTATATCGCGGTGGAGCCGCTCTTATCTGCCACCCAGCAGGGGTGGTCTGCCGGGATGGCGTATGGCTCCGCCACGATTCCCAAACCACACCCGCGCTCGGCCATTGTCGGTATAAACAGATCTTGTGCCGCGCGGGCGTGATTCAGGTTCTGAAGGATTTCCAGGGGCATTTTAACTTAGTCCCCGGAATCCTCCGCTTCCATCGGCTCGTGTTCCGCAGCCTCGGTTGACGGTGCTGCGTCGCTTTGGGTCATTGTTTTGGGCTCCGTCCACCCTTCGGAGTCCTTACCGGTGGCCCATTCTGTGCTCGTAGTTGCCGTTTGGGACATCGATGTGTCCCCTTGCTTCTTCTCCTCCCTCGGCTTAGAAGGTTTGTCCGAGTTGTTCTTTTCGGTCGGAATCTTCTCTGCCTCTTGGGCATCTTTATCCTTCTTTCGCACAGACATTTTAACATTTGTCTTTGCGTTTTCCGTTATCCGCGGGAGTTTGCGACTTGGCTTCTCCCCGCTTGGCCCGGGTTTGGGATTAGGAACCGACTCCTTGGCCGTAGTACCTACCCTTTTGGGTGTGGGATTCGGCCTTGGGGTTTCAGTACCGTCCGAACCTGCCTTTTCTCCGCTCTTCTTAACTTCTGAAGCGGCTTTACATTTTGTCCGCTTCTTGCCTCCCTTGCATGCCTTTCCGCCGATTCGATGGTCGGCGGGAAGGCCCGCGTCGGCGCATATCGGGCAGTGCGCCAGTGCTGTGCATGTATTTGCCTGATGGTCGCTCTGACCGCATCTGTAGCACCATCCAGAGCGGTCAGTTTGGCTCTTGCACGTGGCCCTTGTGGCCTTTTTTGCAGCATCTCCATTTTCGCCTTGGACCACCCGACATCCACACTCGTCTCCTTCGAGAGTTTATTAATAACCGTGAGTGGGAGAGTGGCCAGTGCTGTATAAAGGCCGTTCGTGGTCCTTTTTAGAGGGCCTACCTTGACCGCCATCGGGTATATTTCTCCTTTGGCGGCCAATGCCTCCATTATGTCCACTTCGGTGGTGGACGTGTCCATGTTGCTGAGCCGGAGTTCGAATTTCAACTCCGGTCTCGTGACGCGGACGCCCTCTCTGCCGGCTAAGGCTTCCGACATCTTGGCCGCCAAAGCGTCGGCTTTTTCCCGATGGTTTGGGTCAGCCACCTCGAAACTGAGCGCGGAGGTGGCCGTACGTCTGACGTTTGGCGCCTTCTCTATTCCTAATTCAGACAATTTTATTTTTTGTCTGGCCTCTGCTACCGTCTCCGCGTACTTGTCCTCGGGACAGGTAAGGACCACCGCTGATGTCCTCGGGATCCTTCTCCTCTTTCCCTTCTTCTGCGGGGAGGGAACTCCCCCAGCGTTCCTTGGAGCACTTTTCTTCCCCTGGGGCGTTGTTTTCACCCTCCCCACCGCTGGTTGTTGTTGGGCGGTGGTGGGTCTTCTCCCTTTCTCCCTTCTCTTTCCCCTTTTTACCACCGCGGACCAAGATTCCTCCGCGGGTTTGACAACAGGAGGGGGAAGGGTGTTGGTCGCCGATTTCCCGGCGTTTCCTTCTTCGCCTCTCTTATTCGACGATGAGCCTCGATTCTCGGATACCCGATCAGAAGGTCGGACCTCATCGCGAAGCTCACAACGGCCCTCCTTGAGTTCCCCTTAACGCATTACCGTCGCGACTTCTCGTGGATTACGCTTGGTTCGCGTTCTCACAACCTAGTGCTTGGAGTACTTCGCGGACCTCGTGGCTGCTTTCTTCGCACCCCCCTTGACGTGTTACCGTCGCGACTTCCTGTGGATTTGCCCTGGTTCGCGTTAACGCGACCCGGTGGTTGAACGATATCGCGGACCCCCCAGCGGGCTTCTCCGGACCCTACTCTACACGTTCCTGCCCTCACTTCCCGAGGATGTCCCTCGGTTCGCGTATCGCATACTCGGTGATTGAATTGACTCGCGGATCGCCCGGACGCGTATGTAAGCTTCCCCTGAATTACGTAAGTTCATAACATTACGTCAATCTATTTTGGTGTGGATAGGAGAAAGGAACTTTAGTCTGTTTATCAAGGGCTGCATTTTGCCGAACCTCTGCTAGCCGTAGCGCACGTAAGCGGCGCGCGCTTGCTACGCAATATTTGGCTGGACAGAAGCGCTGAGTAGTTAGCGGTGCTAGCGGTTGTTAGCGGTTGCCATTTTTTTGTAAGTTTATTTTCCTCGAACATAACCTGAAATATACTGAATGCTGTCGGACCAGTAAAGCGTGTGCTTCATAGCGTAGTCGATGGTGAGCGACGAAGGACTGGCTATTCGTTCGGTCACGAGTGATTTGCGTCTATTACTGAAGAACTATGAATACTGAAGCAGGTATTATATTCCTTTAAATTGTATGGGCCGATATCACAGTCTCCGATTAACGTGATCCTCCGATTAAACTCACTCTGCGTCTCTTTCTAACTATCCCCCTAGAAAGAGACGAAGAGTGAGTTTAATCGGAGGATCACGTTAATCGGAGACTGTGATATCGGCCCATATTATTGCAATATAAAATATCTCGATAAACACATGTATGTAATATAAAATCGAAAACCTCTGTATTTTGGTCTTTTGAAAATCTATTTTTGTTTATTGCATATTCATTTTATTTTGCATAAAAAGTGAAGATGAAAGGCGATTCAAAATCTGGTTTAAAATTAATGAGCAAGAACCTATAATGATTTCAGGATTGAAAATAACTACGTACGCGCGAGTGAAAAGTAATAAGTTTCAAATAAGTTTAATTTAAATCGTATATTCAATTTTGACAAAAATACTTTAAAACCAAAAAATTCTGTTATAGGCAACGATGAAGAGGCCTACAATTTTTTTACAAAGTGCGTAGAATCTGGAAAAATTATGAATGATGAGCCTACAGAAGTATTGTTTAAATCGATAGATGATGTGGACTAGTAAGTATAATTACATCTGTTAATTTGTGAGTTATGTCCATGATATTTGTGGCCAATACACACACACACACACACCTACGTATATATGTACTTCTATTTATCTCCAGCACACGTGTTGAATACGTATCACCGAATGAACAACAATTGACTGAGTTGGAGACACTATCGGATGTGACACAAGACGGAAACATGTTAAAAGTAACATATAATTATCAGGGCGAGTTATATGAAGTGACGGAAAGTAGTAAAACTCACTCTAAACTGCAGGCAGGTTAGTGGAATTTACCTACACAATATATTGAACATAGAAATTATAGGTTTCTCGTAGTAGTATAAGTGCGAGCAAGTAATATATGAATTGTCATGAAATGAACTATTTTATTGCAGATGTAAATTTCTTCGCCGAATTTATCCAAAAAGCTACTAAAAAGAACATTGTACAAGATAACTTGGGTGAATCTGACTGTAGCCAAATCAATCCGGATCACACAATGCCAGCACCAGAGGACCTCAACGAAATACCTAACGATGAAAACGGTACATTATGAATTTCCTAAATTAATGTGTTAGAGATTAAGTTAAATTTAAAAAAACAAGACGCACATTTGTTTGATACGATAATCAATTTTTGATATAGTCTTTATTTCAGATTCTAAATTTGAATGGGATCATAAATCCATTTTATTCCTCCTATCCAAATATTCCGAACAGCTGGCGAAATTTAAAAATCCAACAATAAAAAAAATTACGCTTTGGAGAGAAATAAAAAAAGAATTTGATGAAATAGGAATTTCGCAAGTTACTGCACAAATGATTGACCATTTCGCAATTTGAAAGCCAGATATAAATATATAAAAAGAAATAACAAAAACACCGGACGAGGCCGACAACCATGGGAGTGGTACCAGCAGATGGAGGAAATTTTGGAAAATGATAAATCTGTCAATTTTGACACCGGTATCGCGTCAATGGATGATGGAGCAATCGACTTATCGCAGCGCAGGATTTCATCAGCGTACAGGTTATCACCAAAATTAATGTCACCTATTCAAAATTTTCATGATAATTATGATTTCACGCATTTTTCGTCACATATTCGGTCTTTTTCCTCGTCTTCTGACGCGTTTTCGGACAGTGATGCAGAAGTTAGTGCTGACACGCCCTCCACTTCACGCCACCTGGATGATGGCGACAGAGATGCCAATGATGGCGATTGTAGTTGTAGTTCAATGTCAAATGGAGAGTCAACATCACCAGGGACCGCACAATCTTTAACATTTTCTACCCCGTCAAAGGAATCTAAAACTAGAAAATCCATCTGTGCAAAAAAATTATACTCACAAAGAAACAGAGCATTGCAGCAGGAGGCAAGCAAAATAGATATACTGCAAAGCATTGAAAATAAATATGACAGAATTGCTACAGCAGTTGCACATAAAAATGAATTATTGCAACGGAAAAACCAAATATTGGAAAGACGAAACTGAACTATTGGAAAGGTTAATTGAGGGAATAACACCACACAATACAGGTCTTCCTAATTAAAAAAAAATTAGTCTTTATAGGTATCTTAATGAATAAAAAATGATTTATTTTATTTTATAACAAAAATAAAAAATTTATTATAATATATAAACAAAAATACTCGCAGTTTATAAGTTATTCATTATTTGTTCCCTTTTCATCCGCGCATTTCCATCAACTGCTTCATTTTCATCGACATTTATATCGTTGTCATTTTCATCATTAATGTCCTCATTCATAAAATAGTTCTCCCTTATATTAACTTCATCGTGCATTAAAAGGAAATTGTGGAGAGTGCAGGCCGCTGCAATGATATAGTTTGCCATTCTTACACTATTAACATCGAGATATTTCAATCTCCGCCATTTGCACTTCAGCAATCCAAATGCACGCTCAATAATCGACCGTATAGACGAAAGTTTGGTGTTATATCTAGACTGTTTTGGCGTGATGTCCATTGTCTCGAAAAGGTGTCATCAGATTTTGAAGCAATGGATACGCTGAATCGCCTAGAATGTGCTTTTGTGGTGGTTGAATTGGATTTTCTTGATCTATCAGTCTGTTAAAAATGGGGCTACTGCGAAATACAGCTGCATCATGTGCTCGTCCTGGCCGACCAATTAGGCAATCTATAAATTTACCCGTATGATCGCATATGCCTGCAATAACATGTAATAACTTATTAATGTAATTGTTCGATTCTCAAAACAAAAACAGCATTTTATGCATTTCTATCATATCTTGACAATTTAATCGCACACGACGTTTTGATACCTATATAATATGTAAGTATGAAATAATATGTAAGTAAATATTATTATAAGAAATTGATAGTCAACAAACCTTGAAAATTAATTGAATGAAATCCCTTACGATTATAATAATCGTTTGCATTTCCAGGCGGTTGTTTGATGGGAATATGACATCCGTCAATGGCCCCCACAACACCCGGAAATCCTCGCGATCGCATACGGAAAATCTGGAACAAACAAAACAATTCACAACATTGTCGATATATGGTATAAAATAAAAAGATTCTATGATTATTTTCATTATTTTCACGCTCTTCGACATTTGGCCATATTACAAATTGTGGCATCATTTTTTTTAACGCACAAATAACTTCTTTAAATACTACATGTGCGTTACTTTTTGATAGCCCAAATCTGTCGCCAACGGATCTAAAGCTCTCAGAAATGGCAATAATCCATATTGTTAACAGTATTTTTTTCCGTAACAGAACGTTATTTTCATCTTGCCCAATTTGCCGATATATTAAATTTTCCAATTCCTTGTGACAAAAAAATATTTAAAAACACATGTTATGGTTAATATATACATTATTTCATAGTGTTAAGTTTGTTGTTATTAAAAAATATTGTACTTCACCTCATATAATTCTCGGCTCATTCTAAAATGCGAGTAAAATTGATTATCATTGTAACGTGGTATTACGTGCTCATAGTAATGCAAATTTAAAATTCCTCCATTCTGTCTATCTTCGTGTATTAAGTCACGTAGTATTAGTGCATCTTCTGCACCAATCGCCACAATATCGACGATATTTATACGTCCTGACAAAAATCATACATGACTAATTTATCATATACATTGTGATGACGACGACGATGTCCGCTCGGTCTCGCCGGCCGAGAAGGAGCGCGCCGTCACTTTTACCGAATGGCCAACGTCTCTAGAGGACTCTACGTTTATCCACAACCGATGGTAGCTCGACCGAATACTTTTCGCAAAACTTAGTATGGGCGCCAGGTGCGATTCCTCGCACCACGATACACGAAATCCTGATTCCTTATTACCTCAGGCGTGAGTCCAATATAGGAGGAGAGGGAGCGCAGCGCAATTAACACACCACAAATATAACAAAATAATATTTAATGAGAAAGCATATAGGATAGAACAGTTCGGCCATAATGGCGGCGCAACAGTTCACGCCGCGAACGCGATACGTTTCGGACCGAAGTACGCTGGGAGCGACCTGTTTCTCAATAGTAATTTACAACGAATCCCACCTCGCGTGTCTCGGTACTGACACACATCTAGATTACGACAAAATCCCACCCTGAATCGCGCGGTACCGACAACGATTAATTACCACTCGGCGCAACATATTTACAATTCAACGCACACATAACTCGACGCACATTTCACAACTCGACGAAAAATAACCGCGAACAACTCACGAAACGATAACGACTTCGAATAGGAACGGCTCGCAATACGATTACAATTCGCGATACGATACGCTTTCAACACTTTACGCGATCTCGCTGTCCCGAAATGGCCGCGAATCTCTCTGATTCCGCGAGTCCCGATGACCGCGGATCTTTGATTCCGCGAGCCCCGAAATGGCCGCGAACTCTTACGATTCCGCGAGCCCTGAAATGACTCCGCGATTTAGCACTCGCGTGCGACGCCTCGCGAGGTCCGCAACACAAAATGCGAAGGTGTCCTGCACGCCACGACGCGATCACGCGGGTCCCATGTGGCCCCGCGTTGATACGGTGTCCGGTCCGTACAAAGGACACCTCGTCCAAAACCGCTCGATCACGCGAAGCGCATTTCGTCGTTTCCCATACTCCGAATCTACACAATACGACACTTAACGCATCCCGACGATACGACAATTAGCTCGACGAAACGATAATGAGCTCGACGACACGACCATTAAACGCGTTGACTGCCGGCGGCCGCGCACTCGAACTCCCGAGACGGGCAATTACGCACTTTCCCGGCCGGGCCCTCCCGCGGTATTCTTTTCGAGAGAATTAAACGAATCATTAAAATGATTAGACTCGTGAAAGGTCAAAACAAAAAGGAATCGGCTAATGCGAGTCACGCGCGGAACATGGTGCGCAATAAAAATAAATAATTTAAAACAATGTTAGTTTAACGAACGTTTCGGCTCTACATCGAGCCATCTTCAGCGTTTATTAAGAAGAACTCTGCAAACCTCGGGGCAAGAAGCTCCCTTCCAAAGGAGTTGTCAAAAGCGAGCTAGGAAGCACACCTCTGTGGACATAACCACTGTAAAAAACGCATTAATTTAGCGAGAACATGGTAAAAACCGGGGGAGTGAACTCACCTCAAGCTTTGCAGAAGTCAAAAATACAGAAAATCGTAGTCATGGTAGTATCGTAGTTACAATAAGATGCACATCTTGTACAGATCGAAAACCGTGGTCGAAACGCACCGAAAATTACAAAATGGACGTGTAGCCATCGTATGTGTGGAGGTTGAAACAGAAGTGAGACCGTGGCGGACAAGTGTGTAGGTCGGAACCGTTGTTACGAATAAATGTGGAGAGAGGGCAAACCAGAAATTAAATATTGTTTATGATGGGTAGATACGCGTGATGTAAAAACTCGGTGTCTGATTGGAGGTTCAAACCGTGGCGCTGTTGTTGAATATGTAGGACCTCCGAGATGAGACGCTTATAATAAAATCTCTCGCAATCCAAAATCTCAACGTTGTTCCAATTAAAATCGTGGCCTTCGTGAATTCTGTGATCGGTGATCACGGAATGCGCAGAACTGTTTCTGTTGATGTGACTGCGATGCTCCGATATTCTGGTCTTTAATTGTCTGCCAGTCTGCCCTACGTAAGAAGCATCGCAGTCACAACACGAAATCTTATAAACTACATTGCTCTTGGCGAAATTCGGTAAAGAATCCTTCTGAACTTTGATCAGATTGTTTAGCTTATTGACACTGTAATGAGCTAAATGAGTGTCTGAACCTCTAAAAACATCTTTAAATTTAACGGAGATGGACGGAAAAAAAGGAACCGTAAACCATTTCCTAACGTCAACCGTATCGTCAAAATCTTGCTTTTTTGTTTTCTTAAAAAAGAGACTTTTAAGACGTTCATGAATGGTGTTAAAAATAAGATCCAGAGGGTAATCGTTGTTCAGAAGGATGTTAACAATGAGTCCGAGATTTTTTTCGTGGAACTTCGGATGTGAAAGTAAAAAGGCTCGGTCAATAAGTCCTATGATGGTGCCGCGCTTTTGAGAAGGGGGGTGACAAGAAAAATAATTCAGATATCTACCAGAAAAGGTTGGTTTATGATACCAATCAAATTCAATAAAACCATTGTTGTTAATAATGGTGGTATCTAAAAAATGAAGTTTCCTGTCACCAACCTCTATGGTAAATTGTAACCGTGGATGAAAAGAATTAAAAGTTTGTAGAACAGAATCAGTCATATCACGAGGTATGGCCATCGCAATATCGTCCACGTATCTAAAGAAAAACGGTATCTTGAATTTAAGAATTCCTATCGCCCTCGTCTCTATGTCCTGTAAGACTAAATCCGCGAGATCAGGAGACAGTGGAGAACCCATGGGAGATCCGAAATTCTGTTTGTATACACTATTGTTGAATTTAAAATAAGTAGAGTCGAGAATAAGTCGTACCGCGAGAATGAATTCGTCTCTGGAAATATCGCACTTCACCGCGATATGCTCCCACCTGTTACAAATGCTGTCTATAGCAAGATCGGTAGGAACATTGGTAAAGAGTGAGACGACATCCAGAGAGATCAAAATGTAATTATCCTCCAAACGTAAACCGTTTAAGTTATTAACCAATTGAAAACTGTCTTTAATATGGCTATTGGCTTTAGGGATGCTGGTAGAAATTATATCATGTAAAAATCTAGCTAAATTATGTAGAGGTCCATCAATGGACGAAACTATAATTCTTAAAGGGTGATTTTGTTTGTGAATTTTTGGAAGTCCATAGGCTCTCGGAACTACACGTCCATTTTGTAATTTTCGGTGCGTTTCGACCACGGTTTTCGATCTGTACAAGATGTGCATCTTATTGTAACTACGATACTACCATGACTACGATTTTCTGTATTTTTGACTTCTGCAAAGCTTGAGGTGAGTTCACTCCCCCGGTTTTTACCATGTTCTCGCTAAATTAATGCGTTTTTTACCGTGGTTATGTCCACAGAGGTGTGCTTCCCAGCTCGCTTTTGACAACTCCTTTGGAAGGGAGCTTCTTGCCCCGAGGTTTGCAGAGTTCTTCTTAATAAACGCTGAAGATGGCTCGATGTAGAGCCGAAACGTTCGTTAAACTAACATTGTTTTAAATTATTTATTTTTATTGCGCACCATGTTCCGCGCGTGACTCGCATTAGCCGATTCCTTTTTGTTTAAACGAATCACATACTTTCGCGGCACAACGCGACTCCCGGGAGGACCTCGGTATTGCGACGATCTTACTTGCGGTGCTTGTGCAGTGGCCTTACAATTGAGTCCGCTCGTTCCCTCGGTCGCCAAGTAGGGGGTGGATGGCACCTCTCAAGATGACGGCTCGCTCGACAGTGACGGCCCTCCGGCCCGGCGGGACCACACAGGACCCGCGCGCCTGCGCGCCAGGGTTGCACACCCTGTCGCCTTGTCGCTGCTGCCCTTACGCGAGCGCCGCGCCTGACCAGGGCGCCCTCGCGTCCGCTTCCGCCCACCGGCGGTGGTACCAATATGGCGGCGGGTCCGGCTGTCCAGGCCGCGACTCCGGGACCGGTGGCTCGACGGCCAGGCTGGCCAGGCCATGGCTCGTCGACCGGTGGCGCAATTCCGGTGGTGTTCTTCCCTTTGACGGGGACCTTCGTCGGGGCGTCCCCCTTTCCGGTTCCTCCGTGCGCGGGTCATTCGGTGTAGTGGGCCAACGTCCTCCGCGACAGGCGTTGTACCGGCTGTGGGCCCCTGCGTGCCCCGCCCGCCGGCCGTCCGTCCCCGGCACCTCCAGCTGTTCGCCTGCTGATCCCTCGGTGCGACCTACGTCGGTACATAAATTCGTGGCCGTCTGCTCCGCACCGCCTCGTAACCTGTAAGTCTCGCAAATTCTTAACCTACCCCTACGCTAGTGCTCCGCCCGCCTCGGGCGGAGGCACCACCCTTGACGTCTCCCTCGGCCGAGCTACCATCCGGGCCGGGAACGTGACTTTGTCACGTCACAACATACTTATATAGCTGAAACATATTACAAAGCTCATTATTATTTACTTTCTTACCTTGGTCATTTATAACAGGAATGAGTAAATCTTCGACCTCATCATCATCATCATCATCATCCAATAATTCATCCAAAATCAAATTGTCATATTTTCCATACTGGTTATGGATACGCCAATTTAACAAACACTATAGAATTGCAGTTCACTAAACTGCTATTGTTTATGGATATTGTAATTAATGACAAACACTTTATACAAAAATATTAAACAAAATCGTGTTGTAATTAACAATAGCATAAATTGTGGTTATGTTGAATTCACTGCACTTATATGTCGACACAAAAACATGCTGAGTGCTAAGAGCTGTCCAGCCGATACTTCAGTAGCGCTAAGCGGTGTTGCAATCGAAACCGCTACCAAACGAGCGACTGCTTGGCTAGCGGAGGTTCGGCAAAACGCAGCCAAGGATATATAATCCATATATTTTAATCACATGTAATGCAGGAAAATGAGGTGACACTGGGTGTTGGCCTCGCATTTACGCATTCGCTTCTGCTCTCATACCGTACCGCGCCGTCAAATCCGTTTCGATGCTTATTGGCAGGGATCATTATATTTAATCGTTGTTTACGCAATAACGCATTTATCAGCAGCGCAATCGAATTAATTTTATTATACGTACGCCCTACTCGTCGGGAAACTTAACCGCTAATTATTAATTCTTTACACACGTTATTTCCGTACATATACTCTGCCATCAACTTTCACATCATCAACCGGAATACCGCGCACTTACGATTAGTAAACATGATTAGTAACGCTCGCTATATTTAATGACACCTTATATACTTAGATACAATTACCATTCTTATTATATACTCTTCGCGAATATAGGGGAACATATTTGGCAAGAAAAGCTATATTCATATATAAATGAACCTCTTAAACTAACAAAAATTAATCTCGTGTATATGTATATACTTAATCGAAATGACGGTTTGCACATAAACAAAATAAAGAAATGCAAACGAAGAAAATTAATCTTGCGTATAATTGTAACCAAAATGAAAATTCGCATATCAACAGAATAAAGAAATGCAAACAAAGAAAATTACTCTTGCGTATAATTTTAATCAAAATGAAAATTCGCATGTAAACAAAATACCGAAATTGCATTCTGCACGACTTTATCGCCAAAAGAAATTTGAACCTGAATCTTTATATGACTCGCTGGCCATCGCCTCAGCCCGCCGCACGGGCATATCGTCTACTTTACATCTGGCTTCGCCGCCGCGTCCTTCTCGCTCGGGTGAGCGTTGTCCTCGGCTGCTCTGCCGCTCCCCTCGGACTTCACTTCGTCGAGACGCATCACGCACACGATCGGTATGGTCCCGTGGTGGGCGGCCTTGGTCGCTGGCTGCTCCATTGCGGATGCTGCGCACGGGGCTGCTTCAGCTGACAGCTGCATACCCCCGCGGACGCGCTGCTCCTTTCCTCCTCGTTCCAAGTCAGACTCAGAATCGCCGCTTGTAGGCGATCCGAGTCCAACTTTTTGACAGTCCATCTCCTAGAACCCTCCAGGGCTCTACGGCGGGCCTGGTACGACCGGGGAGGTGACCTGGACTATCATCTGTATGTATTGATGGTCCGACAGCGTTTCGCTGTCTATGGCCACCCCGCAGCCGTGTATGCAGCGCGCAGCGGAGGGGCTTGCCCATGTGAGGTCCACGATGGATCTCCCCGGCAGACGCACGCATGTGTTGGTTCGGCCTGCGTTTATGAGGCACAGACCAAGGCCCGCCGCCCACGCCTCCAGGGTGTCGCCCCTCCGATCGCCGCGCGGGGACCCCCACAACGCCAACTTCGCGTTGAAGTTCCCGGCGACGATGACCCGGTTAGGGAGGTGCCGACGTATGCACTCGCCCAAGTCGTCCAGCACCTCTTCAAACTTGGCCAGGTCCCAGCTCGGAAGGGCGTACACCCCGATCACGGAGATGGGCCCCCATTTCACCGCCACGAATCCCTCGCCGGCCTCAGTACGAGAGCATGGCGGGGACTGTGGCAGCGGCTTCCAGTAAATTGCGGCGGAGCCGTTTCGGTCAGCAGCCCAGTGCGGGTGGTCGGCCGGGATCCGGTACGGCTCCGCCACTATTCCCAGACCACACCCGCGCTCGGCCATGTTCTGCAGTTCTCCTGTTGCTGGAGGTGCAAACAACGGGGACACACGATTCGATTGCCGTCGCCCCGCACAGAAATTCTGCTCGCAGTGCGGCAAGGATGGAGTCCTCACGAAGGACTGCCTTCCTCCGCCGGGAAACCACACCGGGACCGCGGAAACTCCGGCCGCCCCCCGGTCCTCGACGTAAAATTTTTACCCCGGCCGCACCTAGACACACGGATAAACGAGAAACCGCTTTCAGCGCTATTAGACACAGGGTCCGAAACCTTGTTTATTAATGAAAAAACCGCGCGATTAGCACAAAACCTAGGCTTCGCGATCCGGTACTTGACGAAGAGGAGGTGCAACTGGCCAACGGCCATCGCATCGTTTTCCTCGACCGCGTCCGTATACCGATCCAGACCACGAGACGCACGATTTGGCATAATTTTTCGATTATGCCAAACCTGGCAAGCGCATTACTCCTCGGAGTAGACTTCTGGGCGAAAATCGGACTCGTGGTACCGGCACCCCCCGGCCCGACCATCCCGCTGACAATCCCCGGGACGGCCGTCACCGAGGGGATTGCATCGCGCACGCCGGCCGAGGAAATACAGTTGCAGGTGTTCCTCGAGCAAGAATTACCGCTCTTCGAAACCCTCCGCGGGCCCACCGACTGAACGACGCACGACATCCGCCTAAAACCGAACGCTAGTCCGATTAAACAGAGATATCGGCCCCGTAACCCGGCCATGCAGACCATTATCGACGATGAAGTCGAGAAAATGAAGCGGGACGGAGTGATAGAACGCTCCCACAGCGCGTGGAGCTCCCTGTAGTCGTAGTTCGAAAAAAAGACGGCAGCCATCGGTTTTGCATAGATTTCCGGAGAATCAACGACGCAACCAAGCCTGATGCATGCCCCCTACCCCCATCCAGATTACCGCCATCCTCGATAAATTGCGCGGCGCGAAATATCTTACGACTCTCGATCTAAAAAGCGGCTACTGGCAAGTTCCGCTCACACCATCCAGCCGACCAATCACCGCGTTCACCGTACCCGGGAAAGGGCTCTTTCACTTTAAGGTAATGCCGTTCGGCCTGCACTCCGCTCCCGCCACATTCCAGCGGCTTCTAGATACCGTACTCGGACCGGAATTAGAACCCCACGTATTCGTATACCTGGACGACATTATAATTATTAGCGAGACATTCGAAAAACATCTCCGAATCCTACGGAAGTTTTCCGACCGCTCCGCGCCGCGAATTTAAAGCTCAATCCGGACAAATGTCAGTTCTGCGTAGACCGTTTACAATACCTAGGACATATCGTCGACCGCGAAGGAATCCGCACCGACCCCGAGAAAGTCAAAGCCGTCGCCCAGTGGCCCCGGCCGCAAACTGTAAAACAGATCCGACAGTTTTTAGGCGTTGCTTCCTGGTATCGACGCTTTATACCTGTGACTTCGCGACCGTCGCCGCACCCCTCACCGCGTTAACCCGCCCGGTGGGCGTGGAGGCCCGAAGAAGAAAACGCATTTGAACAATTAAAAACAACCCTGACCACCGCACCGGTTCTCGCCTGTCCAGATTTCACGCGCCGTTTCGTCTTGCAAACTGACGCCAGCACGACCGGATTAGGGGCCGTACTAACTCAGAATTTTCCGGAAGGCGAACGGGTCATCGCGTACGCGAGCCGAACTCTCAATCAGGCCGAACGGAATTACAGCGCGACCGAACTCGAATGCCTAGCCGTAATATGGGGAATCCGCCGCATGATGGACTATCTCGAGGAGTACCCGTTTACCGTTCTCACAGACCACCAGTCTCTCCGGTGGCTGCAGAAAATCGACGCACCTACCGGGAGGCTGGGCCGGTGGGCATTCGAACTCCAGCAATACGACTAAGAAATCCGATACAGGAAGGGAGCCCTTAACCGGGTAGCAGACGCGCTATCTCGCCAGCCCACGACAGCTGCCGTCACTCCCCCGCCCCGCTGTCCTTGGTATCGCCGAGCGTTGCGCGCCGTGCAAAACGCCCCACGCAAATATCCGGACTACGAAATAAAAGAGGGGAAACTATTCCGTCACGTACTTCACAATCTTGATTTCAAAGAAACGCCCGCCGAAGACCAATGGAAGGAGTGCATAGCCAAAGACCGCCGCCTCGAAATCCTGTACCAAAACCACGACGCCCCTACAGCCAGACATCTCGGGATCGCAAAAACGATAGCCCGCGTCGCGCAATATTATTATTGACCCGGCATGTTTCGAGAGATGGCGCGATACGTCCGAAACTTGTAAGAATTCGTACGGTCGGAATTCTACCATTGGCCAAGGTGACCGTTAAGGTCTGCGTGTTCAAATGATGACTCGTTAATTTTAGACGATGCATGTATTTACAAAGACGTATCACAGTCTGTACAGTTATTAATACGATATGTAAAAGTGTGCAAGTAGAAACCTGCACATTGCTTCCTTATAGTTTTTAAGTGTGCAAGTAGAAACTTGCACATTGCTTTCTTATGGTTTTTAAGTGTGCAAGTAGAAACCTTCGCTCACAAAGCTCCTCTATGAGGGAGCTTGTATTTTATTCGATGTATAATTATTAGTATTTATTTGTTTTGGCTTCCTCATGGAGGAAGCTTTGTGAGCGAAGGTTTCTACTTGCACACTTAAAAACCATAAGAAAGCAATGTGCAAGTTTCTACTTGCACACTTAAAAACTATAAGGAAGCAATGTGCAGGTTTCTACTTGCACACTTAAAAACTATGAGGAAGCAATGTGCAAGTTTCTACTTGCACACTTAAAAACTATGAGGAAGCAATGTGCAAGTTTCTACTTGCACACTTAAAAACTATGAGGAAGCAATGTGCAAGTTTCTACTTGCACACTTTTTTTTATTGTGATTTCAAAATTTGCAAAAGTTATAGCAAACACGGCATTTCTAAAAAAATTCAAAAAAATTTTTTAAAAAAGAACCCCTTTACCAATCATCACCAAATTCAATACCAACATTCCTTAAGTGATACTCTATCGATTAAAAAAAAATTAAGCCCGATATCTCAATATTTGCGGAAGTTAGAGCAACCACGGACATTTCTAAAAAAAATTCAAAATTTTTTTAAAAAAGAACCCCTTTACCGATTATCGCCAAATTCAATACCAACCTTCCTTGAATGATACTCTATCGACTAAAAAAAAAAACAGCCCGATATCTCAATATTTGCGGAAGTTATAGAAATTTCGGTAAATTTGGCACATACACACACACATACACACACACACACACACACACACACACACACACACACACACACACACACATACATACATACATACAGACATTTTTTAAAATTGCAATTTTTCGACGTTTTAGAACATTCTGAACACATTCAGAAAAACAAAAAAAAAATTTTTTTTTACGAAAACAAAGCTTCCTCTATGAGGAAGCAATATTTACACTGGTAGGTATAAACCCGGTAATGAGATCCGTGATCGCGTAACAAATTATATGCGAAATGCTATATGAATCGTCGTACTCGCGTAAACGAATGTCCGTTATATTTTTCTAGATAAACGTAAATCCGTCTATTACTGTCGAGACACGAGTGTTTGAACTGTTTCAATCGTTATGGGTGCGCACGCTTGCGATTGCGGCGCTAGCGTAGAAAGACTTATAGCGGCTCTCTGTTGCTCCGTATTCCAACCAATGAGCGGCTGGACAATTTCCGCGTTGTCCGGGAAGGTGTGAGTCGCTATAAACTGTCCTAAATGCTTAAAGCATAAAGTCGCGCAGACGCGACCGACCGGTACGCTGCACGCCACTTCCGTCGTCCGCCCCTGGCAACAAGTAACGTTAGATTTGATAGAGCCATTACCACGCTCGAAGGAAGGGCATACCTGGCTCCTGACCATGCAAGACCGTTTTTCAAAATGGCTTGAGATGCGTCTCTTGCGCCGCGCCACCGCCCCCGCCGTTACGACAAATATCGCCGAAGCCATACTGTTCCGGCACGGATGCCCCGAGGTAATCCTGGATTATGAGACGCGGCTCCGGTCCGCAAAACTCGAAAAAAATGCTAGCCGCACGTCACGTGCGGCATGCATATACGCTCGTGAACGCGCCGCATTGTAACCCGGTAGAACGAACAAACCGCGTAGTAAAGACCATGGTATCCCAGTACGTAGATAAAAATCATCGAAATTGGGACGAACGAATACCGGAGTTACAATTCGCTTACAATACGATGCAACACGAGGCAACCGGATACACGCCAGCGTACCTAGTCCACGGTCGTGAGCCGGTATCCCCTCTCAATCGAGACGTCGCACCGAATTCCGCCGCACCGCCGCCCGACGAAACGCGCCGACACCTCGAGGCCTTC
The DNA here is from genome assembly GCA_035220575.1 of Temnothorax rugatulus. Lineage (NCBI taxonomy): Eukaryota > Metazoa > Arthropoda > Insecta > Hymenoptera > Formicidae > Temnothorax > Temnothorax rugatulus. The sequence continues at coordinate 62,148 of JASTWL010000448.1, read as the reverse complement.
GAACTCGCGAGGATACATCTCGCACACGCGTTCCAGCGTCAGCAAAAGTATTATAACTTACGACGACGAGCGTGGAAACCGAAAATTGGAGACTGGGCATGGAAACGCGAATACCCACTCTCCAATAAAGCCGCAGCGTTTAACGCAAAACTCGCGCCGAAATTCAGAGGCCCTCTCGAGGTGCGGCGTATCGTATCCCCCGTAATCGTGGATCTGCGCGATAAAAGCGGAAAATGGATCCGACATATCCACGTTCAAGACCTGAAAACCACGCCAGAGCCCTCCCCCCCTCCAGGCGACGAAACCGAGAAAGAAAATACCGCCGAAACCGACAGCGAGAGCAACGTCGACCCCGACGACGACACCGAGGATGACAACGGATTTTAAACAGTGCCTCGTGCCCCTTCCCTGACACCCGTTAAACAATCGAGACAATAAGAATATAAACGAGCTCCGCAAACGAAGTGACACACTCGAGTCTAAATTTCCGAGATGGAGACATCGACGACTCAGAAAGATATCCTCGCCGAGATCGACGAGCTCCTCGCCGAGCCCGTTGCCTACGACCCTGCCTGCCCGGATTTCGGAGCTACGTAGACGAGGCTGTTCGCCACGGGGCCGTCTCCGCTGCCGCCGCCGCCGAGGTCTCGAGACCCGTAGCCGCTTTGCCGACACGAAAACACGTGTCGACGGTCGGATGCGTGGTCCAGAGGTCGGACCACCAACAGAGGCAAAAACTGAAGTGGCTGACGACCCCGCCACCTCCGATACCGACTCGCCGTATCACGCCAGCGGCCTACCTGGTTCGAAAGACGATCGCCGCTAAACCGACCCCGCCGCCGATCGCACCACCAGCCGCGAAAGTACAAGCGCTCCGGCCCGTAGGCTCGCGACTACCACCAAAAATCCTGGTGGAGGTGGAGCCGGGCCACATTATCATGCCCCATAATGTCGCCCATGTCACGAGGGAATGGAAGACCACCGAGAGAGGCTACAAATGGCACGTGTGATTCAACCACGAAGGGACCGTTCGAAAGGTCCGAAAGTTGCCGGCAAAACCGAAAGCCCGGCCGACTTAAAGCGCCAAATTCGCGCTCTTGACGGAGGGGGGGGGGGGGTGATGTAACGATGCGCCCCGAAACGCATCGTTCCCGGCGAACATCAGCCGAATGCCGCTCGGCCGAATATCCGCCGGGCGAGACAAGGCATGGTGTGTCCTTTATTAATTATAATATCTCGCGTATAAGTCCGCAAACGAATAATTGTAATAATGAGGAGGCTAGTATAGGTTAAGAGGTTAATAGGTTAATTGAATATATAAGATATAATCTAACTAATGCTTTCTGTCAATGTTTTAAATGCTTTCGCTTCTTTAAAAATATAAATAGGAAAATAAATAATTTTGTTATAGTGGTTATATATTCCGCGCTGTTTGAACACATTATTATAACGTATTTATTTTAAATTTTTTCCAAAAATCAGATTTTCTTTGATCTATTAATATAAACACATATGAATTTTTAATTAAATTCATTTTTTGTATGTTAATAAACTATATAGATACTAAACTGATTTAAACATTTTTTTGAAAACGCGCCACAGGTGTCCTGAATAATATGGCGGACGGTGGATGGTGTCCAATCTCTTACTTGAGGATCTCTATACGTACCCACACACGCACGCTCCCGCACGCGCGCATATACACATATGAAACGCATGTATACATATGCTAACATAACATACCTGCACTTAATAAGATAGGCAGTCTAGTGGACCTTCGTTTTCGGGTCAATATTTATAATTATTGACGATAAACAACAAATGAAATATTGTTCTGAAAATGTAAATTTTTTTAAATATTATATAAATTTATAATTATAGCAACAAGATACATATAATTAAATTTATTGTAAACATTATATATACTACATATATATGTGTATTTGTGTAAGTTTTGTATATGTATATGTGCATGCGTGCGTGTGTGTTCAAATTTACTTTCGTTAAATTTGATCGAAAAGTTTGATCGGTATGTTAGATCAATTCGATCAATTTGATTAAAAGTTCTCAATATTCTAGAGAACGTTGCAATAAGAAATTTGCGATATTTCTTACGCATACGAAGATATTCCGCATACATGAAATGTTATTATGACGAAATGTCAAGTGTGTGATAACATCCACATTTCAACACGTTATTTCCACAATGACAGTTGCTCACGAAGTAAGCGCAATGAGAAAGCCAAATTATTTTTTTTAGTAGTAGTAGATTAGTAAAACATATTTGACTCCACTTCAAGTGCATTTTTTTCATATGAAGTTAATACCTTAAACATAAATAACAAATTTCATTTGTTCAATTATATTAAACGAAACGAAGGCGGTACAAGGAAGAAGGAATAAAAACGAAAAAACCCATTAAATATCCTAGAAAATAAGTTATATCTTTTTTAATCTTGTAAATATAAAACAGCAATTTATAGCAACATATAGCAACATACATAGCTATACATATTCAGTTATTTATGTAAAATTATTACCATGTATATAAATTTTTTAAATGCAAAATATAATAAAATACATATTTTGTTATTTAAAAGCAGCTGTAAAAATTATTTCCGAAGAACAAATCAAAGAATTGAAAAATGTAAATCCCACCGAGTTATTCACAAAAAATGAAGAAATAGATGCGATTCAATTATACGATTCAACGGTGTAAGTAATAATGCACGTGTACATACACACACAAATACACACACACATACACACAAATAATAATTTTTAAAAGTTAAGTAAACCAAAGCAAAACTAATCTTTAACAATAATATCTATAATTAATTCTAATCCTTGTATGAAGTGTACATTTTAAATATATATCTTGTATCTATCTTTTCAATAATTATTAACATTTTGATAATAAACTCTGTGGGGTAGGATATCAGAGTAAGGTGCGTCGGTTCCCACAATAACGAATTGTTTAATTAGGCAGAATCTCACTATATTTTATCATGCTCTATGTACAGGTAAAATATCTCTTCAATGTGTATGAGTACGTGGTCGTGTGTGTTAGTGTAAGTTATTATTGTGTAGTGTAATATTCGCATTATTCTTCTTTGAATAATTGTTTAATTAAGGATTTCTTCTTCTCGGAAGTAATCTCCCGCGGGATAACCAGGTTCCGTCCGGGAGTCCTAGGCTTGCCTCTCGGAGTGGACGGAATGGGACTCAGTCGGGTCCGAGGAAGTCGAGGTCGTGGAGGAGTCTTGAAAATGTGGTCCGTTTGAGTTGCCACAGAATTCCCAAGATCGTATAGAACAGGTATATGCCGGATACGTGGAACTCGGGTAGGTAGATCAATGGGATATAATTTCCATGGTAAGAAAGTCTCTACCTTGGAGATCGGGAATTGATCCTTCGCCTGGATCTCAGGAACTGGAATAATGATCGGGATGAGTTTCCAAGGTAGGAAAGGAAGAGTTTCCAAGGTAGGAATCTCTTCCTTGGAGATTCGGATCGGATCCCTCGTCGTAGCCTCAGGAACAGGAGTTAGAGCTGGAGTCGGACTCGGTAGAGCTGGAGTCGGACTTGGAGTAGACGGTGCCTTGGTTTCCACCGGTTTCAGTGTTGCTGGGTCAGTATGACCCCACTTGGCAATCGGGGTAAACCTCCACTTCGTCTTGGTCTTCAGGATACGTTTCCAAGGTGGTAGAGTTTCCACCTTGGAAATCAGGATGCGGTTCTTCGTCTTGGTCTCAGGAACGGGAGTTGGATCCTTCGACTTAGCCTCAGGAACAGGAGTTGGAGCCGGAGTCAGACTTGGAGAAGGCAGCGCCTTGGTCTCAGGAACAGGAGTCGGAGTTGGAGAAGGCAGCGCCTTGGTCTCCACCGGACTCGGTGTTGCCCGACGGGTTGGGTCACAATGACCCTTGAAACCTGTCCGCGGCAGGGTGTCTGTCGACTCTTACCGAAGAGAGTTAATGCCCTGCCAAGCAGGTATAAACGAAGGCCCCCAAGAGCACGCTCCGCACCAAAAAGAGTTATGTCAGGGGCCCTATGAGCACACCCTGACTGGCGTTCTCGAAGATCGCTGGAGAAGCCCTGCTGAGCTGCCCTAGATAAAGAGATCGGGGGTGAACTTTTCTTATACGAGTGAATCCGCCGGCGATGCGCCGCGTAGCGGGCGCGCGCCGATCTATCCCGCCGATCGATACTGTGCTACTACCCGTGCCGCGCGCCGCGCGCCTCCCGTCGTACTACCCGTGTTGCGTACGTACGGTCGCGCGCTCGTGGCGGACAGCTGACCGCCACAAACTCTTTTAACCTAATATAATTTAGTCACATTATTTACAGCAAATTGTTAATTAATCAATATTAGCCTAAGCAATTAATAAGTTTTTAGACTCCTAAATTCAAAATGTCAATGAATTAAACATTTATTATTAGTCTCAAACACACACATACATATGTATGTATACATATATATGTATGTATGTATATATATATGTATATATATATGTATATATATATATATATATATTGTTACGCTCGGCTGCACGTCTCATGCCACTCACACTCACTCAATCACTCGCGGCTCGCGGGAAGCAAGGAAGGACACTCTGATGTAAGAAACTCGTTTATTATTTAAAAATACAGCGACAGGGCAGACACGTTCGCTCGGCACGAAAGCCCAGATTCAAATCTGACTCGCGTTGCTAATCAACAACCGTTGCCACGGGACGCTTCTCACTTCACGTCCGACTCGCGTGTACCGGGCGTCTCAGCACGGGCGTAACACTGCCCCCCTCTTCTTCAGAATGTCGTCCCGACAATCTAGGGGACAGTGTTCCAACAGCTTCTTCCCAACGTTCCTCCATCCTCTTCTTCAGGAAATAGTCCCCAACCGGCACCCCTCGGAGAGCTCGAAATCTTCGGACAAGGGGGGGGGGGGTAACTTCCCGAGGACCCAACGTTTGTCGCCCAAGTCCCACGGAAAACCTCGGTCGAAAACCGTGGGAGAGGCGGGCTTCTTCCTGCTCCTCTTGTAGCCCTAACTCATAGGACTACGAAGCTATTCTGAAGTCCGTCCATGCAGGACACCTTGAGCCGCTCCCTGCTCCTCTTGTAGCCCTAACTCATAGGACCACGGAGCTATGTCCGTCCATGCAGGACACCTTGAGCTTCCTTCCGCCGGCTCCAGGGCGACTTTTCCTCGCCGGGTTTCCACCGGATGAGTCCGCACACGCAGAACTCTCCCCGCTTCCGCCGAAAAACACCGTCTCCTTACATCCGCCGGATCGTGAGTTCCTTTTCGAAGGTACACCGTGGCCACCTGGTCTCAGATTCCCTCTTCAGAAATCCCTCCACTGCCCAGTTCGCTCTGCAAACGTAATAATACACGGCAACAAATAGAACTAAATAAAATTTCCAACTTATTAAATATACATTTTCCAGACTCTGTCTCTTGCCGGACGGAGTTCCCGGTAAAGTGTGGTCCTTGGTCACTGGGGAATTGGCCGAGCGCTTGTGCGGTCTCTACACCAAGTGCCTCGAGCAAGGCCGATTCCCCAAGGCGTGGAAGTTAGCCAAGTTGGTCCTCCTCCCCAAACCGGGGAAACCCGCCGACCAGCCGTCGGCGTATAGGCCGATTTGCTTGCTGGACGAGGTCGGCAAACTGTTTAAAAGAATAATAGCCGACCGACTCGTCCAGCACCTGTCCCGGACTGGTCCGGATTTATCCGAGAACCAGTACAGCGTTCGAGAGAGCAAGTCAACGATAGACGCTATCAAGCGTATCATGGCCCTCTCGGAAGCCGCGGTGGAGGTCGGCAGGGTGTTGCTGGGGGTAAGCTTCGATGTGGCGAATGCCTTCAACACCCTGCCATGGCCGACGATAAGGGAGGCACTGCTCTTCTACGGCGTGCCCCCTTATCTGGTAGCCGTACTTTACAACTACCTCCGGGACAGGCAATTGGCCTATACGGACCAGGACGGAGTGGTCAGAGTTAGGCTGGTCGTGCGGGGGGTTCCGCAAGGGTCGGTCCTAGGACCACTCCTGTGGAACCTGGGGTACGACTATGTTCTCCGGATCGCCCTCCTCCCGGGATGTTGGTTGAACGGTTTCGCTGATGATACCTTTCTGGGAGTCGAGGGCGACACGTGGGAGGAGGCAACGGCAAAAGCAAATGTCGCAGTGGCGGCGGTTGTGGCCGCAATGAGGAAAGTGAGCGTAAGGCTGGCTCCGCAGAAGACGCAAGCCGTCTTCTTTCACGGGAAGTCAAAGAGGAAGCCACCCGCAACAGCCCACATAATGGTAGAAGGGACCCGTGTTTCCGTGGGGGCCAGCATGAAATTGCTCGGCCTCTGGTTGGACGGCACCTGGGGCTTTGGCGAGCACTTTGCTCGCCTCGCTCTCAGAGCTAAGCAAGCGGCAAACAGCCTAGCCAGGCTAATGCCTAATCTGGGAGGGGCGAGCGGTCGTGCTCGCCGGCTCTACGCCGCAGCGGTTAACGCCGTGATACTCTACGGCGCCCCGGTTTGGGCGCCAGCGGTAGAGGGCTCGTGGCGTATAAAAACGTTGCTACGCCAAGTGCAGCGGCCCAAAGGGTATCACGCGCGTACAAAACCGTATCGCACGCGGCGGCGACGGCCCTCGCAGGTCTCCCCCCATTGGAGCTCGCGGCTCGCCAGTACGCCGAAGTATATCGGCGTACAAAAGAGCTGCAAGCGGGGGGAGGGCCAATCCTGCCGAGGGCGCGTAGAGCAATACGGCTCCAGGAGAGAACGGTCCTTGTCAGACGCTGGCAAGAGTGGCTTGACAGGGCCGAGTTTGACAGGAGGACCGTCGACGCCGTCCGACCCTGCCTAGCAGAATGGCTGGGCAGTCGGAGACACGGGTTGTCCTATCACGCGATGCAGGTGCTGACAGGGCACGGCTGCTTTGGAAAGTACCTGCACCGCATCGGAAAAGAGGCCATAACAAAGTGCCACCACTGCGACGAGGAGGAGGACACGGCGCAGCACACGCTGGAGGGATGTCCAGCGTGGGCAGCTCAGCGCCGTGTCCTACAGGGGGAGGTCGGGAATGACCTCTCCTTCTCGGCTGTAGTGGCGGCTATAGTCGGGAACAGAGAGAAATGGCAAGCATTCCTTGGTTTCTGTGGCCAAGTGATGTCACGCAAGGAGGAGGCGGAGAGGATCCGCCGCCGGGAGATAGAACCTCCCCGTCACGCAAGGAGGAGGCGGAGAGGATCCGCCGCGGGGAGATAGACCCTCCCCAGGCGGACCTCTCCGATTAGATTTACGTGAGACGAGTGAAACATCCACCCTCGTCCCTCCGCTCGCGGCAACACTAAGTCGCGAGCAATTGTGCCGCGCGTAAACACACACGGCACGAGTAAGTGCCGCACCTCTGGGCCCCTCCCCCCGACGGGGGAAAAGCCCGGAGGACGGAAGGTTCGGCGTTCCGGCGGGGATAACGGGACGCCGAACATACCTCCCATCAACACCGGGAGGAGTGACGGGGTGGGTGGTGCCCGCACCCCGTCACACACAGATATATCGATGGCTCCTAGAGAGCCGATGAGTCATTCATCGGGATAGATAGCCCACACTAGGGCTAGGCGCTGGAGACGCCCCGGACGTATTGATAACCAGTTCCTGGGGCGTCTCCATTAGCGTAGTGAAGGACACCCGCTGGGTTTTAGTCGGTAGAAATCCGACACTCTCCTCGTTCCTCTCCCCGGAGGGCGAAGGAATGTCAGAAACCTGTGCCGGCTCATTATGAAATTTTGTGTTCGTAAATATATTTATGAAAAAAGTATATTTTTATAAAGTTAAAACATTCTTATCAAATCCTTACAAGGGCCTTATTAGATAAAAATAATCGAGCTAATTTCGACGTCGTTTCGACGTCGTTTCGACATATCGTTTCGATATTAGCTTTCTCACTGATTAGATGTTTTTATATAAAAAATTTTCTACCGGTGTCTTTTTCAGTACATATACAAAATAATTTAACTAATCATATCAAGAAAATTAAGACGGCGAATATTATTGTTGATTATATGTGAATATTCGCCGTTTTGTAATGTTGCAACGTTTCTGCAATGTGACTGCAAGCATCTGTGCTGTACATGGGAATTCTTAAGCGGGGAGCACACACTTCTGCACAACGCATAATGCGTAAGCATAAGAAAATTGATCGGTCCATACACACGTGCATAAGGAAATAGACCAATCAGTTTTCTTATGCTTACGTATTATGCGTTATGCAAAAGTCTGTGTTCCCCGCTTTAGAGCCAAAGCACATAACATGGCGTAGCGATATACGACAGTCGTAGTCCTCGACCTGACAAATCAGGATACGTCAAAGCTTGTGCGTTACTTACGTCCACGACTACGACTGTCATATGTGCTTTGGCTCTTACTCAGTAAGAAAAGACTCGTCAAATCGATGTCGAATCGATGTCGAATCGATGAGTCATTTCAACATCGAATTGTAGTATCATATTGATATCATTTCGACCTCGAATCGAGATTTTGCATATAAACGGATGTGCACAGAGTTACAACAGTAAAATTGAACAAAACAGTAACAGGAGTGGCTGTCTATCATTCATGTCAATTTATTTAAGATTACTCGAAAATATGTCGAAATTCAAACGAACGTTGACTTTTCTTACCCTTGTCAGCGTTTTCGAGCTAATTTCGACGTTTAAGCTAATTTCGACGTCGTTTCGACATCGTTTCGACATCGTTTCGACATTAGCTTTCTCACTGGGTTGTATTTAAGCGGGTGATTGGAATGGAAATTTATGTATCGTCCTGAGAACGTAGGCTTACGATACCAATTTGTTATTAATTTGTCACCATTCCTGATAACCGTCGTGTCAAGGAAGTTGAGTGACGCATCCTTTTCAATCTCATACGTGAACTTGAGTCGAGGATGATACTCATTAAAGACTTTTAAAATCAAGCTCACCTTTGTTTTGGGGACAACTGCAAAAATGTCATCCACATATCTAAAGAATATCGGAATATCGAGATTAAGGAGATTCAAGCAATGCGTCTCGAGGTCATCCATAACCATGTCAGCTACATCCGGAGATAATGGAGATCCCATAGGACTGCCGAAAATCTGTTTGTAAATTACCCCGTTGAAACTAAAACTGGTGGAAGATAAAATGAGGTCCATTGCATGTAAAAATTGTGGTAAATTGAGATCAGTTTTCATTGAGATAAAGTTCCACCTTTTTTCTATTCCCTTTAAAACCAAATCCTTAGGAATGTTTGTGAATAGTGCCGTAACATCAAGTGATATGAGTATTTCATCATCTTTGATTACCCTGTTGTTAATGAACTTCGCGAACGACCAACTGTCTTTTATGTTAGATTTAGGTTTTGGGATTGAAGCTTTTAAAATCTTTTGGAGGAGACTAGCAACATTATACCCTCACGGAAAAAAACTATTGGAATGCTAATAGTAACTATTGAAATGATCAATAGTAACTATTGAATGCCAATAATTATAAGCAGTGATTACTACTGCAATGCTTACTGTAACACTGGTAATAAGTAGTGTCCACTACACAATTATTACTATTGACCAGTGTAAATTATTAGAATGTAACAGTAGATACTACTGCCACTAGTGCATACATTTACCAGTATACACCGTTATACTAATCATTCAACAGTGCGAACTAATAGTGTGCAGAAGTTTGCAATATTAAACCAAATAGTGCACATTCTGTATGGTGCACACATGAAAGTTTAATTGTATTTAATTGTACCTAGGTTTCCTTATTTTTGTCTAGTGAGGCCCTTGTAAGGATTTGATAACGATGTTTTAACTTCATAAATACTTATTTATTAGGGCTAACCGAATGAGGTCCCGATCATTATTTATTAGGGATGCCACAAGAAAGGTTTTCTTATTTTTGTCTAATGAGGCCCTTGTAAGGATTTGATAAGAATGTTTTAACTTCATAAATATACTTTTTTCATAAATATATTTACGAACACAAAATTTCATGATAAGCCGGCACTATGGTTTCGGACATTCACCCGACATTAAGAAATATCATATATCCTGCAATTCAAAATTTTATTACTCTTTTTTAACTGAATTTGTTTCTTAAGATGATTTTTGAAAAATTATATTTTGCGCTGGTTATGACATATGTAGACTTTATATAACGCTTACATCAAATTAAGAAGTAGTCTACCACGTAAGGCAGTTGGCTCACGATGCAGAGGTCCCGAGTTCGAATCCCACCAAGGTAAGTGTGTTTTTCAAATACAAGAAAATATTTATAATCATAGACTGCGTCTTAAGAAACAAATTTAGTTAAAAAATAGTAATAAAATTTCGAAATAAATAATTTTTTTTATGTCGGGTGAAGAGTTAACTATTAGATCAATAACTACTAGTGCGGACGTAACACTACTAGTGCGAATTCCAACAGTGCGCGAAATTACTATTGAATAGTGTGCACTAATAGTTACGAATAGTTGTCATTTCAATAGTTTTTTTCCGTGAGGGTAAAAGAACAGATCACATACTACTGATCTTTTATATTACTTTTTATCTGCTTTTCATTATTTCTTCTTTTTTCTAACTTATATATATATTTCTAAATATAAATACATTCATCATCGACACGATATTTCATAAGAAATCACCATTGCAAATTTCTTCGCGTAATGATGATGTCTTGTCACAAAGTTGATAGGCCAGTTACTGCGGATAAAGATTAGTATGTAAACCAATGACAGAATGCTTGGTTCAATACCACTTACAAGAGAAGTCCTTATAGAAAATTACTTCCAGTTATGATATAGTTTATCTTGTCGTGAGGGGGTATCATCAGTATATGTTTATATAACTTAAATGTACTAACGGAAATTACGAAGCCTACGGATTGTCGAACATAAGGTGCCTTCTTCGGTTTGTCTCAACGTTGGGAAGCCCACTGTACCCTCACGGAAAAAAACTATTGAAATGACAACTATTCGTAACTATTAGTGCACACTATTCAATAGTAATTTCGCGCACTGTTGGAATTCGCACTAGTAGTGTTACGTCCGCACTAGTAGTTATTGATCTAATAGTTAACTCTTCACCCGACATAAAAAAAATTATTTATTTCGAAATTTTATTACTATTTTTTAACTAAATTTGTTTCTTAAGACGCAGTCTATGATTATAAATATTTTCTTGTATTTGAAAAACACACTTACCTTGGTGGGATTCGAACTCGGGACCTCTGCATCGTGAGCCAACTGCCTTACGTGGTAGACTACTTCTTAATTTGATGTAAGCGTTATATAAAGTCTACATATGTCATAACCAGCGCAAAATATAATTTTTCAAAAATCATCTTAAGAAACAAATTCAGTTAAAAAAGAGTAATAAAATTTTGAATTGCAGGATATATGATATTTCTTAATGTCGGGTGAATGTCCGAAACCATAGTGCCGGCTTATCATGAAATTTTGTGTTCGTAAATATATTTATGAAAAAAGTATATTTATGAAGTTAAAACATTCTTATCAAATCCTTACAAGGGCCTCATTAGACAAAAATAAGAAAACCTTTCTTGTGGCATCCCTAATAAATAATGATCGGGACCTCATTCGGTTAGCCCTAATAAATAAGTATTTATGAAGTTAAAACATCGTTATCAAATCCTTACAAGGGCCTCACTAGACAAAAATAAGGAAACCTAGGTACAATTAAATACAATTAAACTTTCATGTGTGCACCATACAGAATGTGCACTATTTGGTTTAATATTGCAAACTTCTGCACACTATTAGTTCGCACTGTTGAATGATTAGTATAACGGTGTATACTGGTAAATGTATGCACTAGTGGCAGTAGTATCTACTGTTACATTCTAATAATTTACACTGGTCAATAGTAATAATTGTGTAGTGGACACTACTTATTACCAGTGTTACAGTAAGCATTGCAGTAGTAATCACTGCTTATAATTATTGGCATTCAATAGTTACTATTGATCATTTCAATAGTTACTATTAGCATTCCAATAGTTTTTTTCCGTGAGGGTAGCTTCTGCACCGTTTATCTTTCCTCTTTCTCTCTCCTCGTTAGAGAGAAAAAGAGGTAAGATGAACGGTGCAAGAAGTTCAGCTAAAAAGAACAGATCTTTGATTGGTTACTTACTTAGCTCGCGCATGTGCAGTTGAATTTCGCACACGCTAACATCAAAGGTGCCGACAGGGAGTTGCGCTACTGTATATACTGTGGTTAAGACCTCCTTTACCGGGATACGGCCGGAGTAAATAATCAGTCAATTGGAATGCTTTGTCGTCTACGAGAACGTATGGCAAAGGCATTCCATCAACAGTCAGTGGTTTGAGTTCCGGTGTAATCGAACGGAGGATTACCTTGCAGCCGACGGCTAAAGTGCAGCCGCCAGCCGCCATCATGGAGCCACTGTGGATGCCCACGCCGGTGGCACTATTCGCCAAAATGGCGAAGATGGAAACAGCGCCCGGAGTCCCACCAAGGCGAAGGGAAATGGTAGTACACTGCTATTCAGTAATGCCTGGATGTGAGTTTTTACCATGAATTATCCCATCTATGCAAAATGTTATGTGTGCGTTCCCAAAATGTCAGGACTCGCGCGCGGTCGCGATGGCCACAACGAAGTGTTTGGCGTAGTCGCGAGCGGGCGCGACAAGTACCGGCGAGGCGTGCGAGAACCGCGGGCCGGCGCTCCGGCCCGTCCCCGTTGCCGGTGCTCCGACCAGAAGCAATCCGGAGTTTGTAATAAACGGACGTATTCTTTGGCATCCTGCGAGTATCTCATTTACGAACCTGAGCCTCCTACACAACACAAAATTTGATGTTTAAGGTTGTAGACTGCTAGAATGTATGGATATAATGTCCCTAGATAGGCAGATATAACCTCTCAACCTTCCAAAATTAGATGTCTATATAAACATTGGAGAAAGAAAATAAAAGTTAGAAAAGGTAAAACATTTAATACACTTAATAAACATTTAATAAACATTATTTTATAAATTTAAACATATAATAAATTTTACATCAATTTATACATATAAATTTATACATATAAATTTAAACATATAAGTTTATACATATAAATTTAAACATATAATAAATTTTTTATCAATTTATCTAAGAAATTTTCCAGCAAGGGACACAAATCGACATAAGAGTCATTCTATCTTTATTAGATATTCAGTGAGAAAGAAAGCTTTCATAATTTATTGAAAATTCTTCTTCATAGTAGGTTTTACTTCTGTGAAGAGAAGCTTCTCCATCGTCTATCGTCAAGAGTGACTTCACATTTATAAGAAAATATTTCTATTGGACTCCTGATGATTAGGTCCTATGCAAAGGTATGCTGTTTGTCTGCAATTAAAAAAAAACGCAAAATTTATTCAAGCTTGAAGCTGATAATACAGATTTTTGTATATATACATGCACACGCACACACGTATGCACATATCTTGCTCACCTAATAATCGATCCAATAGCCTTCGTTGTCTACAACTTTTGCATTCTAATTGGCATCGAATTACAGACAGCGCTTATAAGTTCCGGTCGAGTACGTAAATTTTCTCAAGTGGCACGAGCATGGGCTATGAGAGCATCTCGAGTTCAGTCCTGTCCAGATACCCAACATTTGACCATGACACCTGTTAAAAATCAATCACATTCTCAGGTAATTAAATTTGCAGTCTTATATGTTTTAAGGTAATTAAATATAATTAATAATTTATTCATATTCTTCATATTAAGTAGCCATTAAAGTACTCATTAAGATATAATTCTCAGAATTTGAGGTTCGTCAATGTACATTTTTATTTTCCTATAAAAGAGAAGTTTATTTTTGAAAATAGCTTTATATAACTGAATGTGGTATCTTTCAAAAATCTTGCATTTATTATAAAAATAAATAATAATATTAATATCAATATTAATGTAATTACAAAGTAATTATAATTAATAATTATTAAGATAATTATAATTATTTATAAATAAATAATTAATAATATCGAAATTATAATAAACAAGGTTCTGTATTCTAACAAAGAAAATAAATTAAGTCGGCTAAAGAACCACGCTGGAAATCAGTGCGATAAAAATATAATTGGACATAAGATGTTAATCATAAATACTGTTGGGTACGTATTAAGTTTGAGTGCGCGCGTATCGAACGTTCTGGTCGAGCGGCGTAATCGAGCGATGTGATCGAGTTTCGATAGATATCGTATGTTCAGGGGGCGCATATGTCTCGAGCGAGTGTACGCAGCGGCGTGCACACAGTCTGTATCATTTCGTCATTCAGTACGAACACGTATTATTTGTCAGTCATTATTCACACGCAATAAAGTTTTGGTTTGAAGCAAACGAATCCAAAACAAGTTTCATTACAAACATTGGTCCATACGAAGCCGGATCAACAGAGGAGAACGTCAACGGTTGAGAATACAGTCCACACACGCATTCACATGCAATTCACGAGACAAGGCGTAACGCAAGCAACATGGACGCTTTACGCAGGCAACGAGGAACAGTGAAAGCCAAATTAACGAGATTAGAACGAAAGGTCGACGACGAGCAACAACCTGAAACGCAAGTTTCCAGAGAACAAGTCGAGGTTTACACATCGAGGTTAGAAGAGATACGCGGTGAATTCGACGACGTACAACGACGGATAATCGCCATGCAAGTTGATGAAACACCCAATGCCGATGAAATGGAAGACGAAGAATTCGAGAACCGGTATCTAAAGTTGAGGATTCAATTGAAGCAAATGGTGAGAAATTTGCCAATACCGCAAGCTGAAGCACGTGCGTCACAGAGCGACGACGCGCTGATGCGCGTATTGCAGCAACAAGCCGATATCATACAGCAGCTAGGAAACAGAGGCGCGAGCGGCGCGCAAGCGTCGACGGTCAACGACGACACCATCACGCATCTAGTTACACAGCAGACCGAATTGTTACGCCGATTCACAGACGGAGGTGGCGCGGTCAACAACGGCGTGTCAAAGGTTAGGTTACCCGTTGTCAAGCTTCCTACATTCGATGGTCGTACAGAAGAGTGGAAACGCTTCTCGGAAACGTTTCAATCATTAATACACAATAACACGAACATTCCTAACGTGCAAAAGTTTCAATATTTAATTACATCGCTCACGGGTGCTGCTGCGAAAATTATCGAGTCGATCGAGTTAACCAACGAGAATTACACGGTAGCATGGAACTTGTTGACAAAGCGTTATGACGATCCAAGGGCCATAAAGAAGAAACACATTCAGTGTTTGTTCGCCATGCCACGGGTAGAAAAGGAATCCTCAAGTGCGATACGAGAGCTAGTCGATTATACGTTGAAGCATTTGAGAATCTTGAAATCTATGGATCTACCGACAGATTCATGGCACGAGCTTATTATTCATGATGGAGGCAAAGTTAGACACAGTGACACTTTGCGCATGGGAGCAGAGTGGAAATACAGCCATCGGAACACTGAATAATCTGACTGATTTTCTACAAACAAGATGCCAAATACTTGAACGCATCGAGGCGAGATCTAAGCAAAAGGACGGCACGAAAGGGAACGAGTCCGATAAGCAGCATTCGAAGCCTCGTAATCAAGCAAAGTCAACACAAGGCGATAAACCAGCGTCGTTAGCAACCTCAACGAATACGGGTAAATGTTACTTGTGTCAAGGAGGGCATTTCCTGTATCATTGCGATAAATTCCTTGCAATGTCTGTCGACGAAAGGCATAAGGAGGTGCAACGAATGAAATTGTGCATCAACTGCCTTCGGAATGACCACTTCGTCAAGACGTGCCGAATGGGAGCCTGTAGAGAGTGCTCAGGGCGGCACAACACTCTGTTACATCGTCCAACATCCAGCAAAGAAGCTACGAAGGAAGGACGTGTCGATGAGAATACCAGCTCCGAGTCAAGCAACGTTCCAGCCAATAGTGTGGCAGTTCATCACGCAGCGAATCGTTCCAAGAGGCAATACGTTCTCATGGCCACAGCGATGGTCAATGCGGTTTGTCCGAATGGGTCCAACACAACAATTCGTATCCTTTTAGATAGTGCAAGTGAAGTCAATTTTGTCACGCAATCAGCATGCAATAAATTAGGCGTAAAACGTAATCGAATTTCGGAAACAGTCACCTGTTTAAATGAAATGAAGAGCTCAATATGTCAAAGTTGCGATATAGTTATTCAGTCAAGACATTCGAATTATCGAGTAAATGTTCACTGTCTCGTAGTACCTACAATTACGAAGAGTTTGCCATCTGCGGAAATAGATCGAAACGCGGTAAAAATTCCGTCTAACGTTAAACTAGCGGACATCGAATTCTATAAACCAAGTTCGATTGACATGTTAGTGGGCGCGGAATTCTTTTTTGATTTATTGGAAACCGAGAAAATCGAGTTAGGAGAAAATCGCCCAGTTCTATTAAATACAAAGCTTGGGTGGGTAATCGCAGGTTCAATCCCACTCGCGAATGCGACTAGTTTGATTTGTAGTAACAACACGATAGCGACATTGAATTGTTCATTAGAGCACTGCGAAACGTTAAACAAAAACTTGGAAAGGTTCTGGGAAATTGAAACCGTCCAATCGGAAACAAAGCGAGCGTTGACGACGGATGAGCAACAATGCGAGGAGTATTTTGATCGAACGACAACTCGGGATGATAGCGGCCAATTTGTGGTGCGACTACCATTTCGCGAGGATCCGAGTCGACTAGGTAGTTCACAAGATATTGCGATTAAGCGATTGATGCAATTGGAGCGTCGTTTCAAGAAAGACAAATCGTTGCAAGAGTGATACATAAGTTTTATGCGCGAATATCAGGAGTTAGGTCATATGTCTCCCGTAGATGACATTTCACAAGATGCTCAAGGTATAATAGTTTATTTACCACATCACTGTGTGCTTAAAGAATCGAGTAGCAGCACGAAACTTCGTACGGTATTCGACGCGTCAGGTAAAACTGACTCTGGAGTATCATTAAACGATATACTTTACGTAGGGCCTACATTGCAGAGTAGTTTGATCGAGATAATCATACGTTTTCGATTCCACAACATTGCGTTGACCGGTGACTTGCGCAAAATGTATCAACAGATAATAGTGCATCCAGCGGATCGCAATTACCAACGCATAGTGTGGAGAGAATCTCCTGACGGGCCTATAATAGAATTGTGGTTAAATACCGTTACTTACGGTGAAGCGAGTTCGGCGTATCTAGCTATTAAATGTACTCGACGAATCGCGGAACGGGCAGAAAACAAGTATATCATGGCTGCACTAGCTATACTTGATCCGCTTGGATTGATTGGTCCGATATTGACTACAGCCAAACTATTGATGCAAGAGACATGGCGAATCGATCGTAAGTGGGACGAGCCACTTCCTTTGACGTTCGTCGAGAAATGGGAACAATTTCGACAAGAATTGGATTTAATAGAAGTGATCATCCCAAGAAGAGTCATTTCATGCGATAAACCCACACGGATATTTCTCCAAGGATTCTGCGATGCTTCTGCGGTAGCGTACGGAGCGTGCTTGTACATACAAGTCGAAGACGAGAAGGGAGCACTTAATCAAGATTGTTGTGTTTTAAGTCACGAGTCGCACCTGTCAAATCAATGTCAATACCTCGATTAGAATTATGCAGCGCAGTTCTACTGGCACGTTTAATTGCATACGCTCTGAAGAGCATACGAGTACAAATAGACGGCCTGCAAGCATGGACAGATTCAATGATTGCGCTCTATTGGATTTGTGGTGACATATCTCGGCAGAAGGTATTCGTTGCAAATCGAGTATCCGAGATCATCCAAATATTACCAGCGGAGCATTGGAATCATATCAGAGGTAAAGAAAATCTTGCTGATTTGATTTCTCGTGGCACAAGCCCACTTCATCTTAAGAATTCCGAGTTATTGTGGTCAGGGCCTCAATGGTTGCAAGAAAAATGTCCAGTATCACACGGCAAATCAAAGTTTGAACTTTCAAAGGAAAGTCTCGAAATAATCAAGGCAGAAGAGCGCAAATCCACTCCAATCTGCAATCTTGTTAGCGAAGGACATCAAACTGTTCAAGAAATCATCGATAAATTCTCATCGCTTACGAAGATCGAACGAGTACTAGCTTACATCCTGAGATTTATCTCAAATCTCTCTAAGAAGTCGAATGATCGAATCTTCGACAGAATATCTGTAGCGGAACTACAAGAAGCTCATCGACGTCTCGTCAAGCATATTCAAGCTACTCAGTTCGCAGAAGAAATTTCGGTTTTACAAACTGGCCGTAATTTAAGGGCATCTAGCAGACTTATACGGTTGCATCCCTTTCTTGATGAACGCAGCATGCTCAGGGTGGGCAGTCGGTTACATCACGCGCCATTGTCATTTGAGCGAAAACATCCCATCATATTACCGTCTGGAAGTCGATTCACAACATTATTATTTGAACGAGAGCATCGACATCTGTTACACGCGAGTCAACTATTGCTGCTGTCATCAATTAGGGGACGATATTGGCCTCTCAACGGTCGAGACTTGGCACGACAAGTTTGTCGTACCTGCGTTTGGTGCGCTAGAAACAAGCCGCAAGATTTATCTCAAGTCATGGGATCGCTGCCAAGCGATAGAGTTCATCCCAACCGAGCCTTCACAATTACAGGCGTTGATTTCGCGGGCCCTATAACGACGTTGGTCAACAAGGGACGCGGACGCAAGACTAACAAATCATATATCGCTTTATTTGTTTGTTTTTCGACTAGAGCCATTCACTTGGAAGCAACGAGCGAGTTGACAACCGCTGCATTCATCGCCACACTACGTCGATTTATAGGTCGACGAGGAAGGCCACGCACATTATATAGCGACAATGGAACAAATTTTGTCGGCGCTAATCGCGAATTGCAAAAAGTCTATCGGTTTGTACGAGCAGAAGTAAAGGCTAACATCGGTGACATGTTCGTGAATGAAAACATCGAGTGGAAATTCATTCCTCCCAATTCCCCGCACATGGGAGGATTGTGGGAAGCAGGGGTGAAATCTTGCAAGTATCATCTCAGACGAGTTATGGGCAATGCACTTTTCACATTCGAAGAATTGGCAACAGCACTTGTTCAGATAGAAGCTTGTTTAAACTCAAGACCTTTATCGCCAATGTCGACAGATCCAATGGATCTACAACCCCTTACACCCGCACACTTCTTAATTGGAGAGTCATTAACGAGCCTTCCTGATGTCGATGTAACTCAGGCCCCAATAAATCGCTTGGATCGTTGGCAAATGATTCAACGCGTATGTCAAGATTTCTGGAAACGGTGGGCGGCTGAATACCTCAACAATCTGCAAAACCGCAGTAAATGGCAGACTGCACAGGAAGATTTGAAGATCAACGATTTAGTCATCGTAAGAGAACAGAATCTCCCGCCTCTCAAGTGGAGACTGGGTCGAATTATAGAGGTACATCCGGGCAATGATGGCCGTGTCCGTGTCGTTACAGTTCAAACCGCCGGTGGTAATGTCAAACGATCTATTGTAAAACTCTGTAAACTGCCTATTCCGTCAAGTTATAATAAGTAAATTATCTGCGTTAATTTGGTGGGCGGTATGTTGGGTACGTATTAAGTTTGAGTGCGCGCGTATCGAACGTTCTGGTCGAGCGGCGTAATCGAGCGATGTGATCGAGTTTCGATAGATATCGTATGTTCAGGGGGCGCATATGTTTCGAGCGAGTGTACGCAGCGGCGTGCACACAGTCTGTATCATTTCGTCATTCAGTACGAACACGTATTATTTGTCAGTCATTATTCACACGCAATAAAGTTTTGGTTTGAAGCAAACGAATCCAAAACAAGTTTCATTACGAACAAATACATTGGAATTCTATTAAGGTGGTTCGGCTAGCACCATATGAGTCAATATAAGGCCTAAATTTTATTTTAAAGCGGGGAGCACACACTTCTGCACAACGCATAATGCGTAAGCATAAGAAAATTGATTGGTCTATTTCCTTATGCACATGTGTACGGACCAATCAATTTTCTTATGCTTACGCATTATGCGTTGTGCAGAAGTGTGTGCTCCCCGCTTAAGAAAAACCATTTTTATGGATATGTTCTAGACACTTGTATAATTACTGGTTTTATAATGTAACTTTTCATTCGATTATGTAGCAATTTATCTACTGATAAATGTAAACAGTTCAAGATTTGACTTCAGTTGACATTCGTACCAGAGAAATGTCGCGACATCGCATCTCTTCGCTGTAGGCAGCTATCATGCCAGTACCATGTGTTTGAGTGAGGTTATGTATTGTGTTTATGTTGAAAAATAATGGAAGGTAACAAACAATTTCGATAATGGGAGATTTGCTTGCAAAAGAATAGTGCTGTGGAAAGAAAACACTACACGGCGCGGCGTTGCCACATGTTTACGTCGCGTACAGCTGATCGAAAGGCCGACAAGAAACGTGACAATTCATCAACTTTTGATTGAATTTTTGGCCTTATTACACGTCAACGTCGTTTTGTCTTATACTTAACAAGTGCTAGAAGAATCAAATAATGTTATGTTCAGTTTTTTGAACTTGTTTCTTTACAGACAGTGAGTGAAATTCTCGAAAAATGTATGTTTTCGGTACAATTTCCCATAAAACCTATGTTAAAAATGCCAACTTTGAGATTTAATATATCAAAAACTAGCCGTCAGATCTTCTCAAAATTGCTAATTTAAGTGTACTTAGGTTTTCTTTATAACATATTTTTAATTCAGATTTTTTTCTTTGACATGCTCTGATGGCCGAACCACCTTAAACCGCGCAGACGTTTCGACCGTAAATGCGGTTATCTTCAGTGCTAATGTTCATAGATTCGTTGATAAGCAGATTTCTTATGTGGAGGGAAATCCTCGGTAGTAAATAATTAATACTATTATTATAATTTATATTAGAATATTAATATTTGTTATTTATTCATTTTTGTTCAAAAATTTTTATAATTTACATGTTTGAGATCGAGCAAATTCGGTTCACGAGAATATTTGTTTGGAATTTCGCATTAAATAAGTCACATTATTTTCCAGATATAGCATGGATTTTTCTAGTATTATCATTCCAGAAAGTTCGCTAACATAAAGTCAAGCTAACAGTTCGCACAAACAAGCAAAAAATCCATGCTATAAACATCGCACACAGCGCAAACAGCGCAAACACGCAACGATCTTTTCGGATCGCAAAACGAAAACTGTCGCAAGTGCGATGACGTAGGCCGCCCGTGGCCAATCAACCCGCCGAAATCCGAGCTCAGGCGCGTACGTTTCCGCGAGCGGCCTGTAGCCACCAATCGTGCACTTGAGTCTTAAACAACCTTCCAAGTTTTGAAATGCGATAAAGTTATTGGCGATTCGCCTGGAGAGAGCCTCGTCTCGGAGTCAATAAAAGGTTCGCCGCCGTACCGAGGGCCCTCTCTTTGTCGAAGTCACCCGCTTAGAATCATCGCTTGCAGAATTACCGCCTTTGCACACCGCCACGAATTGCTTTCGTCAAATTCGACATTTTGCTATTTCGCTTCGCGAACCGCCTTGCTGCTTCTAGCACGCCGTGCTAAACTCTGTGCGCGCTTACGGCTTGTTCCTCGTGGCTAAAATCAATCGAACTTGTACATATTGTAATATAAACTTTATTTCTTTGTAATATGTATATGGATTTTGTGTGTACTTATACTTGGACTCTTATAAACTTTCCTCGTGCCTGTCTTTCACGCGCTCTTTACCGCGTTTCCGCGCGCTCTCGAACATTTCTGTTCGAGTTTATTCTGATCATAATCAATATCGTTATTAAAACTCTTATTCAATGAAATACCAAATTCTCGAATTCTTTTTCTACATCAAGCTGTACTTAAAAAACTGTTGTCTATATTTATAAATACTTGTATATAATTACAGATAACATCCATTACAGGGAAGGATAAGAGGAGAACCCTCCAGGGGCCATTTGGGACTCATTCGGGCCCTTTGGGGTGCCCGAGCACATCAGCACCGTAACCCGGGGCAGTCCTTGTGACTGTCCCGGGCCGGGGAGTCCTTTTCAGGACTCGCGAGGTAGGCGGCCTCTATAAAAAGTCCACCCGGCCTGGACGGGGCCGTGAGGGTAGAAGCCTTTGCTCTCCCGACCGTCCCTATGGGAAGGAAAACCCAGACAGAAAACCGGGGGACCGGCCGCCCTGCTTAGGAGATCCAGCCTCGGCTGCTCGATCTCCAACGGTCGGTAGGGGATGGCGACCCCGACTGCAAACGCCCGGTCAGCCGGGACCGTGAGGGAGATTTTGATTCTCCCGCCGGCCTAGAGGAAGGACACCTCGATAAAAAACCAAGGGTGATGGGTGGGTTTTTGGATCCCTCAACCATTGCACGCCGGTGCTCCGGCTGGTTGGGGGATCTGGAGTACACCTAGGGCCGCCCGGGCCGCTCGGACTTATTCCGAGGTCGGGGCCGGGCGGTCGGGGAGGGAGGGCCCACCGGGCCGCCCGAACATCTTTCGGGTTAGGGTGTGACCGGACTAACCATTATAATTGTCGGAATTTATTAAATACGCCACTTACTTGGGCTGAATATACGGTCGCCACTGTATTTTTGAAAGGAAATACAGAAACTTATGAAATCTGCGTCGCCCCGTCCTTCCTTCTCAAAATGGATGCCGTCTTGTACGCCGCGGACGTGTTCAAGGCCGTCGGCCACGCCCTTGTTATGCGAAGCGCAACTACTAACGGTCGGATAGGACAAACACCGGGGTCGCGTAATGAATCACTCGTATTTGTATTAACAAATAACAAAAAATATATTTTCAGTTGTACAGCGATCTTCTCGCGGGAATATAATGTACGGTAATTATCCGTAGTACAGCGCGTTGGATCTGTTCGCACGATCTCGCGAACTATCCTAACTGCGTATCGTTTCGGTAAATATCACGCTATGACGCAAGCGGAATCGCGGGATAAGAACGCCGGCTCGGATTGCTACAACGACACCAGTATCTGAAACCAGTTGCCGTACCGAAGGCTCGCGACGGACTGTCCAGGAGAGATGGTCTCCGCTCTCCCACTACAGGGCCGCGCACGCGTGAGGCGTGCCGTTTCGGCGCGAAGTTCTCTACGCGCCGAGCTCTCTGATTGGCTCGAGTCGTGTCGTTGGTCGCAAATGACACGTTATCTTTTCTAAACGCGCTTAGTCGATCCTCCGACTTATTCCCTTGCTCGGTGGGATGCTGCACCGTCATTGGACGACGTGATCTGGCTATCGCTCGGCCGCGGGCGTGAACCAATCATGTCGTCGCTTGAACGCCGGTCGCGTCATTGCGACGAAAGTCACTCGATTCACATCGAGTGACCTTGAGAAGTCACCGGGACGATCCACGAGATCACAGGTAAGTACACAGGTATTTCTTTCACCCGTGATTAATCTAATTTCTCCCTTTTGCAGGTTTCAACGGACGTCGTGGGATCCTCCGAGTCGCTCACCAACCGGTGAGTACTAGGTAAGTACAAAGTGTGTAAAAGTTACAAACAATATCAGGTAAGTATCGACAGGTAAGTATAATGTATCTTAACACTATCGCATGCATAAAAATAATTAAAAATATTTAATTCGACAGGGAATAATGAAACAAACTTGAATGTACCGTATCTCGTCGCCTATTGGTCAGTCGATCGGTAAAACGTGGCAGAGTGCCCAAAACGGTTTAAACTCTTTCAAATGAAATAAAATCTGTAAAATGTGTCGAACTAATTCTCTTAACTTATAATACTACGACTAGAACGCATCTTCACTAATATTTCTTTCGGCCATCACTCTTGGCTCTGCCATTGGCCTATCACGCGTTTCTTAATCGTAACCCGGCACAGAGTGCTCCTATTGGCTCGCTGCCTTACAAATTTGACGAAACTAAATAACATAACGCAAATATATCAAGACTAACTGAATTACTGATAAATAAATGAATATTGCCGGGAACCGCTCCCATTGGATGTCGCTCATGCCCTTTTGGCCAAATAAACTCAAAACGTGTAAATAATCGCGAAACCCTATTCTGGCTCGTCTCTTATGCTTAATATTATTATGTAAAGAGTGTACAATGTGTAAAGTGTCATAATTATGTCTAGATTGTGTATACATGTTATTATTGGAAAGAAAACAATAAATGTGACTATCAAGTACTCTTTGAGCTTCATATTAATCAATTCTTGAAGTTAAGTAGAAATTTGGTATTTTAGCTGCATATAAAAGCAAAATTATGTAGATGATAAAGATTGTAAACGTTATTAGTATGAATGTGATGCTGGTTACATAAAATCTTTCAGGAATCATATTGGATGAGTTATCCGTGAATTTAAACAAGCTGCCTTCCTATTGGCCAAATAAGTCTTTGTGTCAAAATGTAATTGTAATGTGTCCTTGTGACGTATCGTGTGTCTTTGGTGCCAAATAAAATAAAATTAAATGCAAAATCAATGCAAACTCTATCACCGTTATCGCGATGTACTATCTTTAATGAAACTTAAAACTATTCACGCGTAAACTAACCTGAGTTACTTTGGTATCAAAATACATAAAAAAAAGTTTAGGAGTGCGCTTGCTAATGCATCTCCGCGTCCTCCGAAATGTCGTCGCTTCTGGTGTTGCTCGTTGGCCAGTCACCTTCGCCGCTGTCCTTCGATTGGTCGTCGGTTGGCCGCTTGTCTCCAGCGAGCTGTTCGCCCGCCGTGCTCACCTGTTTGAGATCGTGACAAGCCGCAGCATAGTATTGCATGTCAGCGCAAGCACGCTTCTATCAAATAATCGCCTAAATAATTCCGCTTCACGTTGTAGCATGGATCTTTCGTTACATTCCGGAAAGTTCTCTAATTGTTAGCTATAACACAGCCACGGTTGACCGATCGCACAAATAAAGTCAAACGACAGCTCTCACACAAAAGAAAGATCCATGTTATAAACAAAGCGAGCGAAAACATGTAACGTTCCCGTCGGATCGTCACGCGAAAACGGTGACGTCCGCAAGATGACGTAGGACTCCGAGGGCTAATCACCCTCCCGAAACCAGCCTGGAGGGAGGCTCGCCTCGGAGGTGATAAAGAGACCGCCACTGCGCCGCGGAATGGATTTCGCTCGTAGATCATCCGCCTAGTACAATTCGCACACCGCTTACTCTCGTACACCGCCTTTTCGATTAGCTTAACGGCTTTTTCGCCGCTTTCGCCGTGCTAAACTCTGTGCGCGCTCACGGCACTCTGCTTTTGTAAATACTTGTACATTTTCTGTTAAATAGATGTTGCTTTATTTTTTTGTAATTGTGGACTGTTTCCTTGTGGTCGTCTTCTACTTCGCGCTATCTCGCGCCACCGCGCGCTCTCGAACATTTTAAACACCACTTCCTCGAACTCGACCTCCGGAACTTCCTCGAACAATTCCTCCGTGGTTAGCCCACGTCGGCTAAGATATCGTCCTCGACCTGTGATTGGTCGACAATGCCGGTCGTCTCCGCCGGCTCCTCTCGGCTGCTATCACGTTCGCCTATAAGCCCCT
Source organism: Temnothorax rugatulus (assembly GCA_035220575.1). Lineage (NCBI taxonomy): Eukaryota > Metazoa > Arthropoda > Insecta > Hymenoptera > Formicidae > Temnothorax > Temnothorax rugatulus. The sequence continues at coordinate 36,514 of JASTWL010000448.1, read as the reverse complement.
GCACCTGGGACATCTCGCTCGTCTCGGCGCCTTGCCCTGGAATCGACGATGGAGGTGGGACTTTAGTCACCGGTTCCAAGGGCCGGTGGTGTCCCTGTCGCCGGACGTAAGGGCCGGCGGCTCGTATGGTAGCCCGTCGGTCGGCGACTGCAACAGCTGGGGGGGGCTTCTGAGCCCTGTCCTCTCGCGGGCGGCGGGAGACCGGGATCGAGCATGCTCGGCCGGATCTCTTGCCTTGCGCGCGGGAGGGGTATGGTGGGGGTTCCCCCCTACCCAAAGTCGACCGACGGGCGGCGGACCTTAGGCTGGTCGCCCCGGCGGGCAAGGCGACGGAGGGGTTGCAGCCTCCTTCGCCCCAATCGTCCGGGGCCCCCTGCGTGGCGGCGTCCTCCGCGGTGCCCCTATGATCGGAGGTAGGGGACCCCCGAAAGCCCACGGGAGGGCGCCTGCCTCGCCCGTGGGTGAGTAAGGGGCCTGGGACCCGCCCCTGATGCATTTCCAGGGGCAATGGTGTAGCCAGTCTCCCGGGGGAACTCGGGGCCCGGTCGGCTCTTTATGGGCCGGCCGGGAGGGCATGCCCTGGCTGGCGGAGCCGCGGAGGGTTGGGTTTTAACCCAAAATGAGTCAAAATATTAAACAAAAGAAGAAGGCGGCAACGGATGCAGGGAATCCCCCCCCCCCCTGAAAAAGAAGAATCCAGGCCCGAAAAAGAAGGGGGGCAATGTATCCACGGTGATTCAAGGAACAGAGAAGCTCCCAACGTGGGGAGACCTGGTGGACAAGAAGATTCAGGAGGCCGCCACACTCGAGGGTACGGTGATGGGGCGAAAATTAGCAGAGGCAAAAGTGGCACTGATAAGATTACCATCGTCCACGGTTGTAAAGGAAGAGAAACGGAGCGAGGGCGCAGATTCTGTGTGCTCGGCCCGCTCTGTGCTTACGGTGGGTCAGCGTGGGGAATACGTCACTCCCTTTACCTCTGATGTTGACGATGTAACGGGCGGTGAGACCCCTTTACAGAAAGGTATTCAAGCGATGGTCGGCGTCGGCGATGATGGCGAAACGCTACTCCAGGGATGAGCTTAAAACTTATCCTGGTGTGCTTGGTGAGAGAATTAAAGAGCTCCAACTGGAGGAACTGGGGGAGAGACACAAGGCGTTTGTCTATTTCCGCTTGGCTGCCCCCGTATATGATGATAAAGGCCCAGAAATGGAAGTGTATGCAAATGTGGTGGATGAGGTATACCTTGAAGTAATAGACAGATATAGGAGGGACTATCTAAGATGGGAATCGGCACACCGTGAGAAGGCCGTTTTAAAGAGGCAGACAAACGAGCTGGAAGCTCGCGTTCGCGAGTTGGAGGAGCAGTTACTGTCGGCAAAGGGGACGACTTCTGTCTCCGTGCCGATGGAGACGGAGATGGTGGAGAGGGAGGATTTCTCCATGCAAACGGAGGAATCCTCTCCAAGCGGTGCGGAAGACAGACTCGTCCGCTTGGAACGCTGCATGGAGGAACTGATAAAGGAGGTACGTTCCCTTCGGGGAGCTACTGGGGTGGTACCCGTTGCGAGGGAAAGTCACACCACAACGGTCAAGACCGTGGGTGGCCGACCTAAACAGGGAGGACTACCAATTATGGGCAAGGTGAGGAAACGTGCTGTCTCCCCAACCGAGAGCAGGACTAGAGAAAAGAGGACGGACCACAGACAGACCACGGGTCCTACCACGGGCGGAAGAGTTGACCAACTGGTCAGAAAAGGAAGAAGGGCGCGTGTGTTGACCATCCCGAAGATGGCGGCTGTCGGAGTAACAGTTGCGGAGGGGTGTCCGGCATCCTACGCCCAGATCCTCAAGTCTGCCAGGGAAAAGATACCCCTGGCGGACATAGGGGTCGAAGGATTTAGGTGTAGGCGGGCCGTCACTGGGGGTCTCCTCTTGGAGGTCCCTGGTGATCGGTCCGCAGAGAAGGCAGATCTCCTTGCGGGCAAACTGCGGGAGGCCTTTGGGAAAGAGGAAGTACGGGTCACCCGACCCGCCAAACGTGTCGAAGTGCGCGTTGGTGAGTTGGACGACTCGGCAACATCAGAGGATGTTGTTAGGGTGCTGGCAAGAGCTGGCGGTTGTGAGGAGGGGGAGATTCGGGCCGGAGAGGTCCGGAGATCCCCCGAGGTTTGGGTGCGGTATGGGCTCAATGTCCTGTCGAGACCGCCAAAGCGGCTGTAATAAAGAGGAACCTCGTTGTGGGCTGGAGTAAGCCCACGTCGAGGTTCTGCCGCCTCGCCCCTTGAGGTGCTTTAGATGCCTGGAGACCGGACCGGTCCGGCGGGCATGCGCCTCCCCCGTGGACCGCTCTGATATGTGCTATCGCACAGTAGGGCCAAGTGAGTTTCCGCGGACAAACTACCTTTTAGACTGCAATTCTTGACCAAAATAAACGAATTTTTTTTTTAAATGTGCGTAATAAAATTCTCTAAAACTTTGTCGAGCCCGATTTAAAAAAAAATTGTTTATTGATAATCAACTGTCAAAGTTAATAAAAAATTGATGTGCAGACCAATCACCTTACCCCTGTCATCCATAAAACTGTTTATTGGGTCGGAAGAAATGTGTAAATGGTTTTCGATGTCGCTGATTACGAATCTGAGGTCGAAATTAAGCAATTCAAAATGGCGGATACAATATGGCGGAATCAAATTGTAAAAATGTAGGACATCTTATAAAAATGTATATCTGGGGGGTTTTCGAAGTAACTAGGGGGGGGCCACTGGGTGCGTGACTGGTTGTCGTGGCGCTCCCCGATCGTGTCCCAGTGGTTGAAGATTTCCACCATGTAAGAAAAAAAAGGATAAGAGAAGAAAAAATAAGAACTTACTCCAGATGTTTTCGATGGGATTTAAATCTGGTGATTTACTTGGCCACCTGAGAAGAATTACTTCCGGATGTTCCTCGAACCATTCACGAACAATATTCGCTGTATGGACGGCGCTGTTATCCTGCATGAAATGTAGGACGTCGTATTCCTCCGCGGGAAATTGTTGCCTCGCACTCGGCAACATTACATTTTCTAAAATGTGAATGTAATGTGCACCGTTCATCCGCGGAGGGACCTCCTCAAACGCCATAACACCAACAGTCAACATGCAACCCCAATATCTGCACGTTATCCGGCCACTCCAATTTTTTGAACATATTGAGGCTGCAATGCCACGTCACGGCCTCGGGGACGATAAACGTGTCGCCGTCCATCGGCGAAAGATGTAAAAACCTAGTATTATATAGTGTATTATATTTTATATTATATAGCATATTATATATAAACACACTAGATGTAAGAATATTATAATACAATAATATAACTAGTTTTAAACAATATAACAAATATATAAGATAATTTTTTCTATTCTTCAATAAATATTATTCAAGTTATAACAAGAATTTTTAATATTTTTTTAAATTCCAAGAAAGTATAGATACCTTTTCGTCAGACCATATAATTTTTGCACAATCATTAGGAGTCCAATTCAAATGTTCTCTTGCAAAATTGAGTCGCTCTTGACGATGAGTGTCGCTAAAACTTGGCTTCTTTTTTGGACAACAAGCTACAATTCCAGCTTTTTCTAATCGTCGGCGACCGGTGCTTATTGAAATCGGTAGCTCCGTCTCTGTGATCGCTGCATTTATTGTTGAAAAAAGGTCCTCTTCAATGTAATTACAGAGATGTAAGTCCTCTTCGACAGTTGTTATTCTTGGTCTTTTTATTGTTTTTTCGATGATCCGCCAAAGCAGTATTTCTTCCTTCTTCGTATCGACGAATCCACAAACACACTGTTTTTATATTACATCCGATCGTAGCCGCAATTCTGTTTTTAGACATTCCTGCTTGCCATAATCCTATAATCCTTCCACGCGTCGATGGATTTAAATTCGCAAAAATGTTACGCTCTTCTTGTAAATAATCTCTATCTTCCATGTCCATAATCGTTCAATAAACAGTGCCAATAAACAATTTGATATAGCTATATTAACACGACGACGGTAATAATAATGAATAACGGATAAAAACAAAATACGATTGATTAAACTAACCCAGTTTCGCATTGTTGGTAAGAATGTGTTTGTCTTTTTTCTTATCATTATAGACATGGAAGATAGAGACCATTTATAAGGAAATAACATTTTTGCGATTCTAATTCAATCAATGCATAAAAAAATCATACGCTCATGGCAAAGAGAAATGCCTGAAAACGAAATCGTAGCTACGATTAGGCGTAATATAAAAATAGTGCACTTGTAGATTTAGCGATACAAAGAAGCAAGTGAAACTATTTCAGTGGATCGTAGAAAATAAAAGATCGAGAAAAACCACATTCAAAGAAAATCTATATCCCGACAATTACATTCAAGAAGACCTTTTTTCAATAATAAGAACGGCGATCGCAAAAACGGAACCGATTTCTGTAAACATAAGTTGCTGAAGTTTAATATTATTAATTATTTCACAAAAAATGTAATAAAGTTTTATCACTTATTAACATAGTTGAATTTGTAAACGTTTACAAGTTATAAAATAATTGTAATATTAATGTAAATATTATGTGTAGTATTGTTAATAATAATTAAAAGCAAAATGAAAAATTAGCAAAAAATTGTCCATTTATTAAAATAAATATAAAAAATACGTAAAAAGTATATATACGTAAGTATATACGTAAGTATATACGTAAGTATATACGTAAGTATATACGTAAGTATAAATACGTAAAAAGTTATATTCTACAAAATACATATTAAAGACACTTAAAAGACATTATTAATCCGTTTTATTTCACAACTGTCAAATACGGCTAGAAACGATTTGCGAAGTTATCATAGATTAAGGGTGCAGTCCCATTAAGCACGGATCGGAATGACGGATCGGATTCTGCTAGGAAATTCTAGTGAATTCTTGATTCCGCTATTCCTTCCGATCGGAACGCGTATATTTCCTCAATTCTGGACGGATCGGGCGGGTGTTTCTGTCCGCGCAAGTTTTAAAACGCCGTTGTATTGGAAAAATATCAGAGTGTGTGCTTTTATTCCGAATTGTCCCAATCCACGTGGTGTGCGTGCTGTGCATTTTAATAAGGATCTCGTACGTAACAACAAGCTAAAATTCTACAAGATGAGTACCAACAATCATGGAAAAGGGCCGGTAATAATAATTTTAAATATAGGTTATATGATTATATAGTTTTGTTTGTTTACCAAAGAAAATCTGAAATTGACACCTCTATTGACAAAATCTATGTGGAAACGTCGACAAAGCACATGGTAGCAATACTTTTTTTTATATTATTGAACATTATTTGAACGCATATATGTGGATTTTTTTCACAATGTGGTTTCACCACTTCGTTTTTCCATATGGTTTTCATCGTACGATTTTCAGTACATAGATTTTTTCAATACGAACAACATATTAAATATTATGCGATTCATGTTACATGTGTTCATATTTGCAGGCTGTAAAATGCGGTTACTGTGGGCGGATAATGTACGGATCCTGTGCGGAGATTGAAGCCCATAACTGCTTCAAAAGCTATGATGAATATATCCATGTCCTCGTTGTCGACGAGAAGGGACGTGCTACAATGAGTAATTTTATTTGCAAGCAAATATCTTTCAACATTTGTTTGCAAATATTAAATATATTTAATAAGTATATCATTTATGTATAAACAGGATTGAAGGAAGTAGGAGAAAGTACGCAGAGAGACGCACCACCATCAGAGAGTAGTAATGAGTCCATACTCCATACTCGGCAGATATCATGGACGAGATGCTCATCGATGCCGTAGAGCAGAGACCAGGTCTATGGAATCAAAAATTGCCAGTTCAAAAGCGAAGCTCCTGTGTACGAGGAGAATTGTGGGATAAAGTCTTTAATAATCTTGGTAATACATAATCATTTTACTTTGTTTTATGTACTCATGAATGTATATTTATAAATCTGCACTCGCAAGTGGGCTAATGTACGTTTGTATTCGTGTAAGCGAGCTGTAGCGGGATTCTATAACTCCGACAATTTCAGTATCATTTGCGCAGGTATTATATATGGTAAAAAGCTGCGCAATGATATCGAAACTGTCGTTAAGGAGTTACAGAGAATCCCGCCTCTGAATTCGTAATTTGAACTAGGGATTTTCAGGTTTTAAGGATGTAGCGTGGATGAAATCTCGATGGACGTACCTGCGGGACTGCTATTCAAAAGCTCGTAAAAAAATGAAAGGTTACGTACGCAGCGGATCGGGTGCGGAAGCGGGACATCCGCAGAAAAGTACATTCCGCTTCTATTCAAGGATGCAATTTCTAGACGAGGCTGCACAAGAAACTCCGTACGTAATAACTTGTCTTATATGGAGGGATAAAAGCTATAGTGTAAGTTAAAATTTTTAAAATATTGACTTGTGTGCATAGATGCAATTTATATATTGTACAGACTGCATCTATGCACACAAGTCAATATTTTAAAAATTTGATTTACACCACTTGCACTATGGCTTTTACCCCTCCATATATAGACTTTAATATATAAAAAAGTATATTTTTTTTACATATCTTTGCAGTTCAATTTTAGTACAACAAGCTCTCTACCACAGAACATATGTCGTGACGAAGATAGTGCACGGATCCTAAACGATTCGCAATTCGAGGAATGTAATGTGTCTTCTCCAAGAACTTGTAGCATACCAGACAATCCGGAAAGAGCAGGAAGTTCGGCCGATTGTAGACCACGAGAAAAAAAAAGTGAGCTAATTTTGAATAATTGATAATCGACACACGTCTCATAGATTTTCATAATTAATTGGTACATCTTCATACTTTTTTATAACTCTTAATAAATTGTTATATTGTGCTGATTTTTCATAGAAATTTGTCGCAGTATTGTAATAGTCTGAAATTGATCTTTTTATTGTGCATTTTCTTATATATTTTATACTATTTTTTAATATTTTATTTATGTTTTTATTATAATTGTGTTACTTTTTTCATGGACAATCAGCTTTGTTTAACAATGTATAAAAATGTAGGAAAATTCATTACTTTGAACGCATTAAATGGAATTATTTGTGTTACAGGAAGACAGTACGACCCCGATGTGCAGGCACTGCATAACAACATATTGCAGCAGTTACTTCGCGAAAATGCGCCAAAGAAGGATGCAGTGGACAATTTCCTGGAGCAGTTGGGAGATATCCAGCGTAGGTTGAGCTATCTTCGAAGAAGGCAAATGCAAGTAGAGCTGCTGCGTCTCGTTCACAGGGCAGAAGACGAAGAATTAGCGGAGGCGGAACTTCAAAGGCGATAAATTTTTTTTATTATTATTTTATTATATTTTGTACTATTATCTCGTTACCTTTATCTTTCTACCAATACATTATACACTACATAATAAAAAAAATAAAACATTTATTTCTATTTTAATAAAACCTGATAAGTAGTTAATATTTGGGTCTAAAAGAAATGAATACTTTGTTGATACTTCGAGGGTATGGCCGCATCATATAAGATGTTAGTGGAAATGCTTCGTCTCCTACTAGGACGTATGGAAATTTGAATCCGCTATTATCCAAATGCCTGTCCGGAGGCAGTTGAAGTGATTTTGTATCCAATAGGCGAGCAAGGTCACTGCTAGCAAACACACCCGCATCGCTACGCCTTCCTTCCGCTCCGATGTCCACGATGCTGAAGCAACAATTTGCATCACTCACAGCAAGTAGGTTGATGCTGTGGTTACCTTTGTAATTATAGCAGGACGAGCCACTATTTGGTGGTGCCTACAATTAACAAGAATACAATAATGTCAGATTTATTGAAAAATGTATGAAAAATGGTTGTATCAGATACCTGAATGATAATGTGCTTTCCATCTATAGATCCAATGCAGTTTGGAAATTGACAGATTTCCTGAAATTCGTCAGCAACTTGTTGCCAATTGTCAGCGGTGGGTTGCAGAAAAACTTTATCCTTCAAAACCTCCTACAATGCAGTGCAAGTCTCCCTTACGATTTTGGATGCTGTATTGCATGCAATACGAAATGCATACGAATGAGATGCTGAACTGTCACCGGATGCTAACCAGCGCAAAGTCAGCTGCAATCTTGTACGAGCTGAAATTGGGATTCGACAAACTTCTTCTTTCTGAATCCGTGGTCCAACTAACGTTAGCAGTTCTTCAAATACTTCCGGAGTCATTCTGAAGTAATTGAAGAACTTTTCACGATCGGTTATTTGCATCTCAACGACTAAATTGTCACTTGCACCTTGTAAATGCTTCATTTCGTGCGTAAACATTGGTCGTACCCAGAATTTCCGTTTCTTTCTCATATTTTCCAGCTTTTGCAATAAAACGATGTAACCTAAATATAGCTTTCGCACTCTGTTGAACACCGGTACAGCATGCCAAGTTGGTAAATTGTTCGCCGTTCGCAGTATTTTTAACATAACTAATAAGACTGTTTTTTCATCCATCGTTATGTGTTTCAAGATGTTATTTTCACACACAGCCACGTTAAAGTTCTTCTTCTTTTTCAATCTAGCTGTGGGCCTTTTCAATGAGTAGTGCCTCCAGCAAGCCAAAATCCAGATATATGGCATGGTATTGTTGCGCTCGCCGGGTCTCTCACTTTCACACAAGCACTCGCGGCGCGCACTCCGACACTCTCGCACGAAAGAAAGACTCGTTATTGAAAGAAAGGGAAACTTCTTTAATGAACAGCTCGTTATACAAGGGCTCAGGAAAACACGTCCGAACGTGACGGCTTCCAGAGTTAATCTGAACATCTGGTATATTTTACATCTGTTAGAAATCAATAATAAATTGAGCATCGAAAAATCAATATTCCTAAACAGGCGTTACTAAGGATGATTCGCATCTTGACGGAAGTCGGCCCGTCGCTCGCTTCAGCTCGGAGTCAGAGAAGTATACCGGGCGGCGCGCACGCAACACTGCCCCCCTTCTTCAGATTGTCGTCCCGACAATCAGAGAGGCAGCTTGCTGTAACTCCTTGGAAGGCTGCTCCTTGGACGGTTTCCTGCCCTACCCCGGGCTGCTGCCACAGGTTACCGAGCTCCGTCCATAGTAGCCTCCACTCCTTCAAGCCTCTTCTCATAGAGCTGGCCAGGCTCCACGACGAAGATCCTGCTTGACCCTGAGTTCCGCCGCCGGCGCTCCGTCCATTCGTCGTTTCCTCTTTGCGTGCGATTCCAGGGTGCCGGGACGGCCTCCTGCCCTACCCTGGGCTGCTGCCGCAGGTTACCGGGCGCCGTCCTCTTCTTGGACCCAACCGCACTTCGGAGGCTTCACGACGAACCGGTGCTCCTCTTCTCTCTTGAGTCTTGCGCGCTTGAGTCTTTTTTCTTCGGGATCAGAGGGGGATAGCTTCCGTGGACCCAACGCTCTAAGAGCACTCTGTCCCCTGCCTCGGCATTCGCCCTCAGTCTCACGGGAAAACCACGGTCAAGAACCGTGAGAAAGGCAGTCCAGAAAGATTCCTCAGGAGAAACTTCTGTCGGTTCCCTTGCCGCCATGCCTTCAGATCGATGATAAAATCTACAACACAACATTTTAAACGCAGAAAAATCGAACAGAAAACAAGTAACTCCTAAAAATAATTAAAGTACGGGCTCAGTTTTCTTGCTTCTGCGCGGGACACTCAAAACGGAAGTGCCCAATTGCCCCACATTCCCAACACTCCTTTGTTTTCCGGAGTTCATTTCCCCTCTGTCCTTCAAAGGGTTTCTCTGTTTCCGAAATTTCTTTTTGACCGGAAAGAGAATCTCTCGGCGTAACTTCTCTTTTTCCCGAAAAGCAATTTTGACTAATAAAATTGAGCGTCTTCGAACGCTCGATCGCTAACCTGAGAGACGCTACTCCCTCGATCTGAAGGGTGCGCTTCACGAAGCCGTCGGACAACGCGGCGACGAATTGTGAGCTCGCAATTTTATCGCGAACTTCGTGAGAACATTCAGGGTACGCCTTCTGCGAAAGTCTTTCCAAATCCGCGCCCAACGTTGCGAAATCTTCGCCCGGACACTGTCTCCGATTAGTGAACTGGAGATAATAATTCTGTGCGAGTTCGCTCTCTCCAAAACGCAGCTCCAATTTCGCCTTTAATTCCGCATAAGAAAGGGATTCAATCCCGTCGGCAAACGAATCAAGCAATGAACGCGCTTTCCCACATAAACAAGATGCCAAAACGACGGTTTTTTTCCGTCTCACTCCAATTATTCGCGACGGCGATGAGCGAGAACTGAGAGAGAAACTCGCGTAACGGCGCGGTCCCGTCGTAAGTATCGGGCTTCAATTTAATTCCGCGAGAAATTCGGTCCCCGGACGCGTCCATACTCGCGCCCGTCACTCGCGTCGCGCTACTCGCGTTTTCGGCCGAAACAAAATTATTGGAGGGACTTAGCTGTGAGATCCTCTCCTGGATTCGGCGTAGCTCGTCGTCACGCTGCTGCACCATCGCCGCGAATTCGGCTTCTCTCTGCGTGCGCTCCGCGCGCATCTCGCGGATCTCCCGCATCACCGCCTGAAGCGTGATCACCTCCGCCGTCATCTCTGGAGCGTCCGACTGAGGAGTCGCTGCCCGAAGTCGTTTCCTTGTGGGAGCGGTCGAGGTCATAATCCGTTTAGCGCAGCTCGTCCTTCCTCAATCCCGGACGAGCCCCCAAAATGTTGCGCTCGCCGGTCTCTCACTTTCACACAAGCACTCGCGGCGCGCACTCCGACACTCTCGCACGAAAGAAAGACTCGTTATTGAAAGAAAGGGAAACTTCTTTAATGAACAGCTCGTTATACAAGGGCTCAGGAAAACACGTCCGAACGTGACGGCTTCCAGAGTTAATCTGAACATCTGGTATATTTTACATCTGTTAGAAATCAATAATAAATTGAGCATCGAAAAATCAATATTCCTAAACAGGCGTTACTAAGGACGATTCGCATCTTGACGGAAGTCGGCCCGTCGCTCGCTTCAGCTCGGAGTCAGAGAAGTATACCGGGCGGCGCGCACGCAACAGTATAAATACAAGGGTATGCTCTTGCGCATATTTCCGAACCCAGCCAATCAGTGACTTGTCCAAGCTTCACACTGAGCGGCACATTTAAGCAGCGAATCTGTAATAGTCATTTATAAAAGCATTTTGAGCGGACAATATGTGAATACAAAATAATGTTGATCATTTATGTGAGAGAAAATTCTGTTTTATAAATAAATAAATATATATGAACGAAAATATATAAATATAAAAAACGCACGTGACATACGGATAAACGCTCATCGTTTGCCGAATTTGTCTCTCGTTGTAGATGTTAGAAACGTTATTGTTATTTGACGAATTTTATAATTATTTTATGTGGGTTTGTCTAAATATATGATATCACAGAAAATATTATTATTATTAAGAAAAAAAGAATTGTGTGCATTGAATAAAAGTCATTGCGACGTACGGAAAAATTTCACATAAAATGAGATTTTAATGAGAATTTCCAGTCATTTATTATTAAAATTCTGCGAATTATTAGTTTTAATCAAAACTGGTCGGAAAACGATTGGAAAAGAATTGTCAGCTGAGACGCAAAACAAAAATATATTGTGACGTACGACATAAAGAACTATATATGCAGAGGAAAGATGCAGATAAAAGATCAAATAACAATAAATGCAGATATTTAATATACAGGTTTTTTATTAGTAAATTTTGACATCTTTCTTTTTTTTTGCCTGTGATTTGCGATTGCAATCGCTCGGTTTATTTCGCGCAGCCTAATATATGTCCTAGTCCTAATGAGGCATAGTAATGCCTCTCTCGGTATTTTAATTTTCAATTGTGGTTCTATTATTTTTGCTAAGTTTTGAAATATAAGGTTTTCTTTATTCAAACTGGATCCGTGATATTTAGCAAACTCAATATTCATTATACGAGCACATTGTAATAATTTGTCACTCGGATACATACATTTTCCTCGCGAAATAACTTGCAGCCAATCTTGGTCACCCGTTGTTTCCAATTGGCGCGTTTCAATACCTAATGTTTTATCGGTGCTTTTAAATCTAAATGCTACGTATCCGGCTATATATTTTAAACCCTCTGCTTCGATAGCCTCGCTAATATTAAAATCTTCTAATTTCTGTAACAACTGTTCTTCCTCATAACTTGGAATAATTGCGCACGGATCCAGCGCAGAAGGTTCATATGCTTCATCAAAACATATCTCTTCTTCTTCATAACTAGTTACAGTAGTAACTTTTTCGTCAACATAGGACGCAAGCATATCCGTTAACATGGACTCTTCGACATCACAGCTAAGAGGAGATACAAAGATCGATTCGTTCGATTTGCTTTCTTGAACATTACATTTATTTGACAACACATTACTAGAATGTTTGCCCAATATATAACGCTTTAATCGGTACTTGAAATCTAATGGTGTTGGATGATCGTACGCACACCCCATTGAACGTATAAACGAAAAAAAATTTTCTAACAGATCTTGATTAAGACGGTAAGTTATCAAATACGTAATAGGAAAATCAGAAGTACCATATTGCTCTTGTAAGTACGGTAGCAGTTGTTGTAAAGAGGTGTTACTGAGTATAATACCTTTTTGAAAGGGCAGCAAAGTTATATGCTTTCCTATCCTAGTTTCCTTGATAAAAGTCGTCATGTTATTCAAAATTATATTCTGTTCTTCAACATTTATACCATACGCATTTTTTCCTGTATATTTACCGTACATACATTTCGAGTTAAACACATCGAACCAGTCATTACATAGTCTGATAACATACGCAGTTTCTTGCCATGATAAGTTCGAAAGGTAACCTTTATGACCGCACCATTCTATCGCAGATGCTGTTGTGTTTGATAACACTTGCGCAGCAGGAAGAACTTTTTGTCTCTCGGAACCTTGTACTTGTACATGATACGCAGTGATTTTATAGCTCGTTTTTAAATCTCCTGCATTAATAGAAAGCAATTTAAGCAATATTTCCTTAACAATAGTTTTACCCTTCCAAATGAACCCTTGATCCAGCAAATGATTCCTTATCAGCTTGAGAAGATGCGGTGCATCTGCGAAAACAAACACTTTTAAATTATCGCATACAGGATGTTGAAAATAAGACTTTTTGGGGTGCATGCCTATTTCTAATTGTGACCATAGTTTAAGATTGCCCGGGCCCATATCACTAGTAATTGCAACGACTGTATAACCTGCATCATGCAATTGTGATATAATATTATTGAGAGTTCTTACATCCATTGCTTCATCGTACTGGTAATAAACAGGTTGTTTCCAAGAGGCAAAAAGGCTTCTTACCATCACACACTGACAAGTTTTATGTGGACCGATAACTTTTTCTACTTTACGATTTATCGCAACTTTGTTGTTTATATAAATCTCGTCAAACGTTAACACAACCAATCTTTCAATATCTGGCATGCATTTTCGTTTTGCAATCATGCAATAAAGTACGGAGGATAATATACCAGGCTCGACATTGACTGTACTTGCCCACCTTCTTAGTGTTGAAAGGCCTGGAAGTGGCATTTGCAAAACATTCTTCATATAACGATATGCCTTTGGGCTGACACATCGCAAGGATATAGCGCGTGCGATATCTTCAGAAGACCACTTTATTTTCCGCAATGAAGGATTCAATATCATCCGTATTTGTCCTGGACTAAACATTTTTCCCAATAACTCGGTCATTTTTTGTTCCATGAGTTCTTTATCGTCTTTTGGTTTTGTTTGTGTTTTGTCTATTGTCTTCTTCAGTGCGGCTACTTGGGCTTCTAGACGACGTCTGAAAGCATAAAACTATATAGTGCTACTTTTAAAACTACACCCAGCAAACCAGAACCATATATATTTATGTATTAGTAATATAATAACGATATGTAATGTCAGCACATTTATGTGGTTTGTTATGTAACTGTAAATATGGTTGAGCTGACATTACATATCGATGTTATATTACTGACACATATACGGTTCTTATTTGCTGGGTACACTTTGTGCTTGATGGGAACAGTAATTTATAACTTACATTTGTAACAACATGATAGCTTCTGTACTGGACGATGCTGGTGTCTGTTCTTCTGTGCTGGACGATGCTGCTGTCTGTTCTTCTGTACTGGACGATGCTGGTGTCTGTTCTTCTGTACTGGACGATGCTGGTGTCTGTTCTTCTATACTGGACGATGCTGGTGTCTGTTCAACATCCATCGAAGCTTCATTTGATACAGGCAAAGGCATTGTTTCAGCTAACACATTTTCGTTTGATGTTAGTGGAGGTACTGCATGGAGATGCAACGTCGGGATAGCATCAGGACGTATCTTCCTAGTTCGTGTAGGTGAATAACCTAGTAGATGTTCTTGTAAGGGCTTCGTAAAAGCATCATCAGCAAAATGCTTCGAACATATCCTAGCTGAAGCAAACAAGGTTTAAGGTTCTTAAATATATGCTTATAATAATAAACAAGAGAAATCTGTGGTACAATATTAGTTGCTTTCCATTTACATCAAAACTCAGATAATTCTCACTTGTGACGTCATAACTCAGTTAAATGCACGTTCCTTTTGCATGCTGGCAAGTGAGATTCAGCTGAGTTTTTATCCACAATCGAGACTGTTGCGATAATCTGGGAACGCACGGTTGCGAGAGATAGGGTAGCACAGAGAAATCAGACCGTTATGTATAAAAGTCGCATTTATTCTGAAGACGATACACACTCGCACGCCGGTAGCTGATATCCGCGACAGAATTTGGAGCAGGAGCACAGGTGATAAGAGAGGGGTGGTTTGGCCTATCCCGGCCCGCCTCGTGCCGACCTCGTGTCAGCATTCCGATCGCGAAAGTTCGAGAAGCGCGAAAACTAATCGTCCTCAACAGAGACCATGTGCTTTAATGAATCTAATAAACTCACATTAAAAGTGAGGCTATGGACCTGTATTATTATGCGATAGCTTTGTCACCAAAATAAGCAGGTAAATACAAAATGACATCTTACCTGAGTATAAAAATACTCACATATCTGAGTGACTCAGATCACTTGAGTGTAAATGGAAAGCAACTATTACTATACAAAAGTACATACCATATTTTGGTGAAATATTTTCTTTTCCGCATGCTCGACGCCACTTATTACACAGTGCTGGATCCTTTGGGAAGGAAAAATATTTTATTTTATTTCCTTCGATCTTTCTGGTCTTTGCCAGATAGTTCCCACACCCTTCCACATTACACGTCATTGCGCACACTGTAATAATCACAAACGAATTACTCGACATAAATAGCGAACCGAGCGAACGCAGCCATTGCGAATCTCCGAGTACATCCGATTCATTCCGATGCTACACGAGTATGACGTAAGCTTAGACAAAAGTGGTGGGAATGCGCAGTGGTCTGACACGGTATGAGCATACCCTTGTATTTATACCATGATATATGGGACGATGTCCAGATATATATGACGCATGTCCGTTCCGTTCCGTAAAAAGTTTCTCTACCAGTCCCATGTAGCAAAAACGGAACGGAATCTGGTTACAAAATATATTTTACTCCTACAATTCAGTATTTCAGAGTACTCACAATAGAGAGCCTCTAGGAGAGAGAGGCGACAACGGGTCATGTGACCAGCCACTCCGTGATTGGCTAGCAACATTATTGAGGGGGGCAAAGGCGAGATTGCGACGTCAATGCAGAAGAGCGGAGGAGGGGGTTAGCGCAGGCAGGTTAAGTCAGGTTAAGTTGAGGTAAACACGCCGCATGGTCATCCGCGCGTGAGTGACTGAGTGACAAAATTAACATCAATTCAACGAAGGAACGGTAAGTTTTTATTTAGCAAAAGTTGAAAAAATATAAAGAAAATTATTAAAGTATTATTTACGTGCTATAATAATATTACAAAGCTATATGCGAAATCTGCTGCACAGAACAAAAGTGTCATTATTTTTTTAAACCGAGTATATTGCAGATTCTTGATGAATAGTGTGTTAAAAAATAAATAAATGCTACAGTACTGTTAATTTATTGTTTTTGTATTACAGGCACTAATCATGCCATCGAGATGCACCGCATATAAGTGCAGTAACAACAGCAATGACGGCTACGCACTTGTAACATATCCGCAAAATGAGTCGCTGAGACAGAAATGGATCGCTGCGGTTGGAAGAGGAAAGAGCTGGTCACCTAATAATACTCAAAAACTTTGCGAGGTTAGTAACAATATGCAGTATGCTCTGACTTTGCACTTCGGAAGATAAATAGATGTAACCACGTAATCTACTGTTAGACTGAAGTATATATTTGTGATTTCCTTTCTCTAGATACACTTCCAACCATCAGAAATAAAATTTGTCGCTGGGCGTAAACAAGTAAAACTTGGTGCAGTTCCTTCACGGTTTTGTACGTGCAGTATAAGAAAAAAACGAAATATCTTACATCTACATCAAGATGGCTGTGTGCAGACTTGCAAACCACTAACCAAAGAAGATCTACAAACGAAGTCTCAAGAAATTGAAGACGATGTGCAGCCGATAGTTCACAGCCGTGATTTCGCAAAGTTTGCAGCAGACCGCAGCTTGCGGGTTGGCAGGTGTCCCTTGCTTAATCGCCGCGATCACGCCTAGAATCTCGAGTCACTGCATTTTTTTCCGACGAGAGGAAATATTGTGAAATGCTATTATTTATAGGGAGCGAGGTCGCGAAGTGATTTAACGTATTATACCGGACGTTCAATCTGAGATATACGTAACGCTTGTCATTTAATTATTAACTTTGCTAACGTTATTTATCGTCTCAATTATTTTTTAGTTACTTTTAAAGGAATACCAGGAAATAGTGGTGAGAAAAATTAGAAAAAAATGTAGCACAGAAAATAATTATTATCACAGTTAGGCGAATTCATGCCTATAAAAAGATATGTTAATAAGAAATATTCGAATTTTTTTATGTTAACGCTAATCTAAGATCGCTCGATACGTAATAATCACGCGAGAATCTCGTCGCGCCTCTTTCAGAATGATAACATGATAACATAATGTATACATAAAGCAACATAAAGAGACATGGAAAATTGACGTTAGAAGTGTCCGACGCACGTTAACCAGCATAAGTGCCGGAAATCTGTACGCGGTCGGCCGTACAATTTATTATCTCGATGTAATACGTCGACGAGCGTAGCGAGAGTTTCGCGTGACGATATTTGTCGTGCGAATGGATGTGTTACGAGACAGCTTAATAACATGATCGCGTGACATTTCAATAATAATACCTACCGCCATTTCCCTTTTAGTTATAATGATAGGATATCGATAGGGCAGAAATGAAGAGAAGTGAAAACGAGAATGCGAATTCACCGAGGAACACCATAATAAAGGAAAATGAACAATTGCGGAATAAAATGAAAGGAACTGTGGAAGAAGTGGTAAAAGTAAATGAGAAGATAAAAAATAAAATCGAGTGTTTACTTATCAAAAGCAACAAGCTTAAAACATCGAAATAGCAATAGAAATGAATAATTCAAATCCTTATATTATAATCGCTGATAAATCATTGCACACGTATTGAATAACATAAATTAAAGAAAGTGTCATATTGTAAACGTACGTGTTATAGAAACATATTTTTCATTATTATATTATCTATCAGTCAATAATATCGTGTGTTACTTAAACAAACTATAAAAACATAGCAATAGAGATAAACTATTCGAATCCTTACATTGTAATCGCTAATAAATCATTGCACACGTATTGAGTAACATAAATTAATTAAAGTGTCATATTGTAAACGTACGTGTTATAGGAACATATTTTTCATTATTATATCAATCAAATTGTGTATTACTTGAACAAACTAAAAACGTAGCAATAGAAATAAACTATTCGAATCCTTACATTGTAATCGCTAATAAATCATTGCACACGTATTGAGTAACATAAATTAATTAAAGTGTCATATTGTAAACGTACGTGTTATAGGAACATATTTTTCATTATTATATCAGTCAAATTGTGTATTACTTGAACAAACTAAAAACGTAGCAATAGAAATAAACTATTCGAATCCTTACATTGTAATCGCTAATAAATCATTGCACACGTATTGAGTAACATAAATTAATTAAAGTGTCATATTGTAAACGTACGTGTTATAGGAACATATTTTTCATTATTATATCAGTCAAATTGTGTATTACTTGAACAAACTAAAAACGTAGCAATAGAAATAAACTATTCGAATCCTTACATTGTAATCGCTAATAAATCATTGCACACGTATTGAGTAACATAAATTAATTAAAGTGTCATATTGTAAACGTACGTGTTATAGGAACATATTTTTCATTATTATATCAGTCAAATTGTGTATTACTTGAACAAACTAAAACGTAGCAATAGAAATAAACTATTCGAATCCTTACATTGTAATCGCTAATAAATCATTGCACACGTATTGAGTAACATAAATTAATTAAAGTGTCATATTGTAAAAGTCGTGTTATAACGATGTTGGTGAAAACGAGCATCATAAACAAACTGAAAACGTAGCAATAGAGATAAACTATTCAAATCCTTACATAACTGCTAATAAATCATTGCACACGTATTGAACATAAATTAAACGTACAATATGGCATAATATTATACAATATTGTTTCATTAGTTTGTACCAATTAAGTTCTTTGGAATTGTGGCTGTTCGTTTTACTGGATTGAAATTATCAGCTAAAAGTCTTGAGCCCATGCTCTTGCTGCCAAAGGCAGATGTATTATTCTTATTGACAGAAATGCTGCTTAATTCTAATGATATCTGACGCAATCTCATGCTACAATATCTGGAAATTAAAAGATCTTTCCTATTATGACAAGTGCTAATGGTGAAATTACTTAATTCGTTTTTCAAATGGTGTTCCAATTTTGCTTTCAATGCTTGTCCTACATCTTTGAGTTGATTCTTTATGCCTTTCAGAATTAATTCTATTGCTTTCAAAAGTTGAAATACCTCATCTGAGACCGAAACAAGAGCTCCCTCCAGAAATTCACAAGCTTTTACAAAGCCGCCTCTGGGATGCAGACCTGGACCTGAATGCAATAGTTTTGAGTAACAATCAGTGCACTTTATTCGCTGCTTAAGCTTGAACACAACGTAGCCACACATTTTGTATAAGATTTCTTCCTCCTCGTCCGTTAAACATCCAGTTGCATTCAACTGTGGGAACATAATTGACGGTGAAGTATCAGTTTCTTCTGGTTTTCTATTTCTTGACATCAGGTCAATCAACGTTGGAGATCCATCAAAGTTATAGCTGGAGCTACTTATCGACACAGCTTTACGTGATATGGCCAATTGTTTCAGACGATTTTTACATTCCAGAGCAGAGGGTTTTGGCCGTTGTATACGAATGTTGGAAAATTCATTTTCAATGCAGTCCTGACTAAAGCGGGCTAAACATAAAAAATCCAATGATTTCGTTTGAAGTAACATCTCTTGAATTTCTAATATAGCTTCCAAACACATAATCATATGTGTGAGAGTGACTTTCCAATCTCCTTCAATCGTTGCATTTCTGAAGATAGAAATAAATAAGCGAATAGTTTCTATTGCTGTATGATAACAGTTCATCTTATTAAAACTCAATGCAAACAATCTGTCACGTGAAGTCATTATCTTGAATAAGTGTCTTAACATTAAAATAAACCAAGCTGTTGTCTCCATTACTGAGTCATTCATAGTTTCACTGAGACGAAAAAGAGCTCCTGCTGTTTGAGGGCTGATAGTGTTGGTAGCTGGGGTCATCTTCATTTTATTGAAATGATTAGGTTTTAAATCCTTCTTCTTCAAATTCGGATTAAATTTCAGATCCATATCAGATTGTTTATCTTCAAGCCACTCTACATATCTCATATCTACTGCTTGTGATTGTAAATTATACTTATTAACAACATCTTCAGGTAATAGAATAACACCAACTTTCATTAACATTTCTTTCAAATTCTTGAAAGTATGAATAAAATCTGGAATGGCATACAAATTTCTTGAAGAGTTGAATGGATGAGGAATGCTGTATACCATTTTGTTTTTCCTGCAGCTGAATCCAAGTTCATTTAAGATGCCACGATTACCCATATCGCAAACTAAACAGATCACAACAAGGCCATTCCTTTCACATTGTTCTAATATGTTCAGTATAATTTCCTTGATACTCTTGTTATGTGTCTGTAAAGGTGTAAAGTGGTATGCTACAATCTGCTTCCATCTTTTACATACTCCGCTGAGAAGAAAAGCCATTAACTTAGATGCTATCGTTCGAGGTAAACCAGGTAGAGTGGTGTATCCAATGTAAGTCTTACTGTTCCAATCAAAATCTATTTTTTCACGGATGCTCATTTCATCGAAAACCAAACAGCAGAACTTGTGAATTTCATCTAAATGCTCTCCCATTTCTTTAAGTAGGGCAAAAATGTCTGTCAAAACTCCTGGTTCAAAAGAGATGTTCTCTATACTCCGTTGTAAAGTCCTGACTGAAGGAAAGGGAGCAACAACTTCTCTTACATAATTGTAACCTGTAGTGCCACAAGTAAAACGCAAGGCCAGCCCTTTTAGCACTGTTTCTTTTGACCATTTTAAACCTCTACTTTGCCCAGTTTTTAAAGCTGTCCATTGATCCTCAGCCAACACTTTTTGCGTAAGTTGTAAACGTTCATTTAGTACTTTAACCTGTTGTTTTAGTTTATAATTTTCTTCGTATACGTTTGTATCCACAACTTCTACATCAATTCTTTCAGTCTTCTCGTTTACTTTTACTACTTCTTCCACAGTTCCTTTCATTTCATTCCGCAATTGTTCATTTTCTTTTATTATGATGCTCCTCGGTGAATTCGCATTCTCGTCCATTGGTTGCATTTCATCCATTTGCTCAACAATTTCTTGAGACGTAGTAGGTTGTACATTTTCTTTAGTTAGTGGTTTGCAAGTCTGCACACAGCCATCTTGATGTAGATGTAAGATATTTCGTTTTTTTCTTATACTGCACGTACAAAACCGTGAAGGAACTGCACCAAGTTTTACTTGTTTACGCCCAGCGACAAATTTTATTTCTGATGGTTGGAAGTGTATCTAGAGAAAGGAAATCACAAATATATACTTCAGTCTAACAGTAGATTACGTGGTTACATCTATTTATCTTCCGAAGTGCAAAGTCAGAGCATACTGCATATTGTTACTAACCTCGCAAAGTTTTTGAGTATTATTAGGTGACCAGCTCTTTCCTCTTCCAACCGCAGCGATCCATTTCTGTCTCAGCGACTCATTTTGCGGATATGTTACAAGTGCGTAGCCGTCATTGCTGTTGTTACTGCACTTATATGCGGTGCATCTCGATGGCATGATTAGTGCCTGTAATACAAAAACAATAAATTAACAGTACTGTAGCATTTATTTATTTTTTAACACACTATTCATCAAGAATCTGCAATATACTCGGTTTAAAAAAATAATGACACTTTTGTTCTGTGCAGCAGATTTCGCATATAGCTTTGTAATATTATTATAGCACGTAAATAATACTTTAATAATTTTCTTTATATTTTTTCAACTTTTGCTAAATAAAAACTTACCGTTCCTTCGTTGAATTGATGTTAATTTTGTCACTCAGTCACTCACGCGCGGATGACCATGCGGCGTGTTTACCTCAACTTAACCTGACTTAACCTGCCTGCGCTAACCCCCTCCTCCGCTCTTCTGCATTGACGTCGCAATCTTGCCTTTGCCCCCCTCAATAATGTTGCTAGCCAATCACGGAGTGGCTGGTCACATGACCCGTTGTCGCCTCTCTCTCCTAGAGGCTCTCTAACTCACAACAATGTTATCGGCAAGATAATTGCACAAATAATGTATGTTTATTGCTTCAGTCGCATCAAAATAACGAAATATCGATAAATTAAGCACATTTACCTGCGACCGAAGCGACATTCCGATCCGTTTTTGCTACATGGGACTGGTAGAGGAAATTATTACGGAACGGAACAGGAACGGACTGCTCAATTCTAGTGAGAAATCCGATCCGTCATTCCGATCCGTGCTTAATGGGACTGCACCCTAAGTCTGTTTATTTAGGGACATTATTTTCATGTATAACCTGCGCAACCTGAAACTCATTGATTCACATAGATGGGAATAAGCACGTTAGAAATGTCACTCCAGGCAAACGGGGGTCCAGGCATTATTGAATAGCAGTGTACATCTCGAGCGAACCGCCATCCGACTCCATTTCGGCGCGAAGGAGCGAGCGGACAAGGAAGGTGATGAATCCCAGGAGAAGCTAATTGCCAGCGACATCGACGGTAACAACAACGTCCCGATAATGAAGAAAGAGGACGACGAGCGAGCGTAGAGCGAGCAAGGTGTATAAATAGTTAACAAGTGCCATATTATTCACTGCGCGAGCGCCATAAGTAGAATTAAGGTTAAAACACAGAAGACTGACTAGGATAAATAAAGTACAAATAGGTTAAGACCCCTAGTCACCCAGACACCGTCCGATAATACATTTAGTTAATTTTAGTTTGTACGGACAGTTAATATTATACTAATAAAAGTTTATTTTGCGTACAACAATGCTCCCACATCTATTCCCAATGCGAGCGTACAATTAGGTTAAGAAAACACTCCGCAGACTAATAATATGCAACTTTGAGGTTAGAGTGGCACTCGGGGAACTCAAACGAACAGATTCTCAAAAGTGGAAAACCACTTTCGCGTAGAGGTTAAGCGTGAACCGTGGAACATGACTCTGCAACTCGCGGCGCGAAATCAGGTTCAGTTTCGGAGTTACAGATAAAATTAAAAGTTTCTCGACGCGAGCGACACCCAGGACACCTGGGACACATTATAAAAGAAACCCCATGTCGATAGTGCACCGGGTTCGCTCGATGGCGAACCAAGCATTTTCCTCAGGGACAAAGGCTACCGACGGCTTCCGGAGGACCTTATAAAGCCAGCGCACCCACTCCCGCCAACGGCGGATAACTGCCCCGCGAACGGGCGAACGGGAGGTCGTACACGGAAATTAAGGTCACCGATGACTTCGGGAAATCATAAACAATCGATCGCACCCAATCGCATTGATGTAGCATTACTGCTCCGGAAGTTAGCGAGACAGGCGACTTCTTCAAGAACTAAGGCCGAAAATAGGCGTTCAGGTCGCGAGGAGAACGAAAATACCCGTCGCGTTAACCTGGGGAGCGTGCCCCGGGAGTTAGCGAACCGAGGCACTTCTTCGAGAAGTTATGATAGAATCGCGTTCTAGGGAACATATTGAACACAGTCGTAAGGTCGGACGCCGACGTCCGACCAACGCCCCGCGATCTAGAGAACCGTAATAGGTAGAGACATCGCGGAAACGGAATTGACATCTGTGCGACTTGAGGAAAGCGAATCCAAGGTCAAAATCGTCCTCCGAGGTACGCGAGGCTAAGTAGCGAACGGTCTATCCGATCAAGATAAAATTTGATGTGTAAGCGCAGCAGCACATGCCCGTCACACCCATAGGGAGAAATCAATCGATTTCCAAAGGTAATTTATCAAATTGCGAGAGGGCATGACACGAGCGTGTGGCATTGCGGAAGCGAGCGTAAATTCAGCATAATGTGACGCCTTCTAAAAGAAATGAAATTGGAAGACGCCACATTTGCATAAAATGTCATAATATATTAACGCGCGCGTGTAGAGAGCGTAGCGGTTACGCAGAGTCACTAAACGTTAATACAGAACAACAAGACCACCCAGTACGTGGTGGAACTTTCCAGCGACGCGACGAAGGGAAAGTAATGTAAAAACTTGTTTGTGACGAACAACGAGCGAACATGCGTGCGAATACAAGGCACGCACAATAGCTACACGTAATCACATGTGGTGAATACGTGATGCCGGGCGAGGACATCGCACGAACGGACGGCGAACTCGAGGAGTCTCTCGCCAGACGCGGTACCGTGCGAACGCGTATGTGCCGTGTAGCGAACAACGAGAATTCCCGCGTACGGAGCAAATCCACTATTATTATATCTCACGTTATAACAACGCGAATACTTATTAGTAATACTCGTAAAGTGCGGTTACGCGTACGGAGTGTTTGTATTCGGAATATAGAGAGAAATAAATTAGATTTTACCCGATTTCGAAACGAGTGATCATTCATTCACCTATCCTGTTCCCGAGATACCTACCCACCTTACCTGCCGGCATTTCGATACGGAGATCCAACGGCGGTCCAGCGAAGGTCCCGAGGCAGCCCGCGGTGCACAGCGGCAGTCCAAAAGCGATCAATCCAGAGAGCCTGAAACAGAACAAAGGGGATTAGCAAGGTCAACGAAAGGGTCAGTGATACTTATATTCATATCTTTCTCGGTGGGTAAAGATAAAACCGAGTGGCGACCGTGATAAAATTCCAGTAAAATTGAGTCCTAGACTTTACCGGGCCTCCGTCCGGTCACAACCTAAGCTACGACTCACTCCTATGCATGCGGTTTACCAAATTCAATGGTCGCCACTCGGTTTTTCCCTATGCCTACCGAGAAAGATATAGAACACTAACCCTTAGGTGTCGCTGATTCCCCCTTATCCCCGCCGGTTTCGCTGGATAGTCTGGATCGCCGCCGCTCGTCTCGAAGATTCTAGATCTCTGGCCGCTCCCGCTTTCCCTTCCGTCCGTCACTACGGGTCTTGATCGCCGCTCAGAACGTCGGTGGATGGAAAATGGTGGATATAGGCGTGACTCGGGTTGTGAGAAATAAATTCGCACTCACTGGTTACGAATATTGATACAATATGTTTATTGTAGACTCTGGATTACAATCTCCCGCACTCGGAATCGCAAAACGTATTATCTGTCACGATCGCGTACAAATATACGACTCGGTGTGTGACTTCCCGTTATTAATATTTGATCAATTATGCACGTTCGCGAACATTCGAAACGTCGCGTTGTATTAACGTGGTGGCGGGTATCGCACCGTACGCGGGATTCTCGGTTTTTGTCAGATCGTCGGATACGTACGTCCGCACTGTATCACTTCTGCCTCTGAGAGATTCTTTGAGTTTCCGTTGCTGTGGGCCCTCGTTCAGTCCCCCTCTACGTCGCTATCACGCGTGACCGCCGTGTGTCTATTGTGCTCACGCTTGTGCTCGCTCGCTGCCTTGTGACAAACAATTTTTTCGGCTCTACGTTGAATAGGCTTACATTCCTCGCTTATTTGGATGGAAATTTCCGTTGTCTATCGGGTGTTCCGATTGTTTTCGCGATTGTTACAATTCACATACTTGCGTTAACAATATTACATTGTTTCGGCTGCATCGCTTTCGAACTCGGCTTATTGTTCGAAAATGGTGCATCACATTTTACCTTATCTTACTCACGCAACGTCATACGCTCGTTGATCCTTTTTCCGCGTTACTCGTACTTGCACTTGGAAATATTGCCATTCCTCTCAATAGCTGTAACGGACGTGTGTCGCTGCGTATCCCTACTAACTTTCATCCCCCTCGGGTTATCGGTTCGCGATATCGCTGCGCATACATCTGAGGATGTCGCCAATTTCGTATTCGTAATCCCCGTAATTCACGGAAGCTAATTCCGTCGTTATTTTTGCGCTAGACCTTATGGGTCGCTAGTTTTTTGCGCATTGGTCGGGCGTCGTCGCCGATCCTATGGGGAGGTTCGCCGCAGTCCGCAGAACGCATTTCTCGCGTTTGTTCCTGGAGAAGTCCTACGGTTCATTAACTTGGTGTCAGTGACCCCTAGGCTAACACTAGCTATATGTTTGTGTTCCCCACGAGCTGGTATACCCGTTCCAACCCCTAGTTCTCGAGGAAACTCTTTGCACTCCTAACTTACTGCGCGTGCGTCGTAGAACGTCGCCAACGGTATAGGCGTGTTCCTTGCGTGACCCAGAATACGATTGTGCGGTTTGTTCCTGGAGGTTATGCTACGTCCCTGAGTTTCGCGGATTTTACCTCAGCTCGACGCTGTCTCGATCTCCGTGCTATATGGGATCTCCTCGTCACGCCATAACCTCACTTCCGGGAAAAGACCCTTAAGCGGGGAACACAGACTTTTGCATAACGCATAATACGTAAGCATAAGAAAACTGATTGGTCTATTTCCTTATGCACATGTATTGGACTGCGACAACCCTTTCCCGCGACTGGGTTGGAATGCGCGGCGGTCGGGCGTGGCAAACAATTATTCGGTTACTCGAGCACTCGCAAAGAAAATCAAAATCGAAATCCGTAAACAAAAATCTCCAAAGACAGTTTGGGCGCCAGGTGCGGAGAAGGCCGCACACCTTCTTACTCTAATTCTCACAGAAAGGCAACTCTTAATAATTCGCTCGAGACGAATGCGACGGCTGCTCAGAGATTCGGCAGAGGGGTTCACATGATTTTATGGAGTCAGGAAAACTTTGAATGTGGTTCGGCGGACGCAGAAAAATAAATCATATAAGGACTGAAAGTATCGTGTATTTATAAACAGCGGTCAGGTGGGATGCCGGTTTTCAAACGTGAAGGGCGCGTGCTGCCCGGATGGGGTGCACGTGATCGGCGTGTCTCACGACATACGCTCCGCTCTTGACCGTATACCCTCTCAATTCGGGGCGATTCGATAGATAACGTGAATGAACAGTTAATACAACAGTAACGCGAAGCCACTTCTATAATGCCAATTTCTTCGTTAATTTTCCAAACAGGAAACCGGATTTAACTCGAACGATCAGATCTGGTTGATACTTGAAACATAGCTAATAAGGCTCGCAACGCTAATCTACTTTATACTCCGCATCTTATAACCACATTTTACGCGAACAATCGTACCTTGAGGATACGTGAAACATCGAGAATACTCGCAATCAGTATTACGCTTCGCACGTGAGGAACACGTGAACGCTTTATACGCCGAACGTTCTCCTCGCAATTCTACGCGAGACGTAAACGATTTTCCCGCGGGGACGGGAACCGCACTAGATTAGAATATATTTTACACGCAACTCGAGTCGGTTTTACCCGCAACCCGAATACATATTCCCCGCAACTCGAATATAACTCGAATATATTTTATACGCAATCCAGATACGTATTCCACGTAACTCAAACATAACTCGAAAATATTTTACACACAATTCGAGTGCGTAAACTCGAACATATTGTTGCGTGCATGCCGCCCGGTATGCTTTTGGGCTCCGAGCTGAAGCGTGCAACGGAAAGTCTCTCCGTTAAGATGCGAAACGCCTGTCCTTAGTAACGAGCTAGATATTGATTTATTGATTAAATGAAACAGCTGATAGATTTTATTTGGAGCTGCTGGACCGTTTCGGACGTGTGTCCACGCTCTTCTGTATCGCGACGTTTGTAATAAACATCGAGATTGTTCTTTTAATAGCCGCAGTGTTTCCTTATTTCCGCGAGCGTCGGGAGTGCGAGCGAGTGAGTGTAAAGTGTGTGAACGAGCGACGCGGCGAGCGCAACATTTTGGGGGCTCGTCCGGGATAGAAAGGACGAGCTGCGTTTTTAAGACGAGATGGCCTCGACCGCTCCCACGAGGAAACGGCTCAGGGTAGCGACTCCACAGTCGGACGCTGCGGAGATGACGGCGAAAGTGGTGCCACTGCAAGCGGTAATGCGGGAGATACGCGAGATGCGCGCGGAGCGCACGCAGAGGGAAGCCGAGTTCGCGACAATAATCCAGCAACGCGATGACCAGCTTCGTCAAATTGAGGAGAGGATTGCAGAGCTAAGTCCCTCCAATAATTTTCTTTCGGGTAAAAACGCGAGCGACGCGGTGAGAGTGACGGGCGCGGGTGTAGACGCGTCCGGAGACAGAATTTCTTGTGGAATAAAATTAAAGCCCGATGCGTACGACGAGACGGCGCCGTTACGCGAGTTTCTTTCGCAATTCACGCTTATTGCTGTTGCGAATAAATGGAGCGAGGCAGAAAAAGCGGTCGTTTTGGCGTCGAGCTTACGGGGGAAAGCGCGTTCATTACTCGATACGTACGCCGATGGGATCGAGTCCCTCTCTTTCGCGGAGTTAAAAGCGAAGTTGCGTTTCGGTGAAAGCGAACTTGCCCAAAACTATTATCTACAGTTCACAAATCGGAAACAGCGCCCGGGCGAGGATTTCGAAGCGTTGGGCGCGGATTTAGAGAGGCTTTCGCAGAAGGCGTATCCAGAATCCTTTCACGAAGTTCGCAATAAAATTGCGAGCTCTCAATTCGTCGCCGCGTTGTCCGACTGCTTTGTAAAACGCACCCTTCAAGTTGAGGGAGTAACGTCGCTTAGAATAGCGATCGAGCGTTCGAAGACGCTCAGATTTATTAATCAAAATTGTTTTTCGAGAAAAAGAGACGCTACGCCGGGAGATTCTCGTTCCTGCCAAAAAGAAGTTCCGGAACAAATGAGTCTGAGCCCATACTTTAATTATTTCTAGGAAATTGCTAATTAGTTTTTGTTCGATTTTTCTGCGTTTTAAAATGTTGTGTTACAGAAATTAACATCAAACGGATAAGGCATGGCGGCAGGGGAAATACAGTTTTTCTCCTGGGAAACCTTTCTGGACTGCCTCTCTCACGATTTTTGACCGTGGTTTTCCCGTGAGACTGAGGGCGAATGCTGAGGCAGGGGACAGAGAGCTCTTAGAGCGATGGGTCCACGGAAGTATTTCCCCCTCTGTTCCCGAACAAAGAAGACCCAAGCGCGCAAAGCTCAAGAGGAAAGAGGAGCACCGGCGGCTGGAGTCAAGGGTCAAGCAAGATCTTCGTCGTAGAGTCTGGCCAGCTCTATGAGGAGAAGCTTGAAGGAAACCTGAAGTGGAGGCAAGAATGGACGGAGCCCGGTAACTCGTTGCAGCAGCATGAGGGGGGCAGGAAACCGTCCAGAAGCAGAGGTCTCCGAGGAGTTGCAGCAAGCTGCCTCGCTGATTGTCGGGACGACAATTTAAAGAAGGGGGGCAGTGTTGCGTGCATGCCGCCCGGTGTGCTCTCGAACTCCGAGCTGAAGCGTGCAACGAATAGTCTTTCTGTCAAGATGCGAAATGTCCTTAGCAACGAGCTATATTGATTTAATTGAACAACTGATAGATTGGGTCGGGAGCTGCTTCTGTATCGCGACGTTAATAAACATTGAGATTGTTTTCTTTTATATCCGCAGTGTTTCCCTTATTTCCGCGAGCGTCGGGAGTGCGAGCGCGTGAGTGTGAGTGTATGATAAAGCGACGCGGCGAGCGCAACAATATTTTACACGCAATTCAGATACGCGGAAACGCCGAATATTAAGCCCCTTGCACCATAGGCAATAGCGATAGCGATAGCGACAGCGATAGCGACAGCAATAAGGTTGCCGACAAAGGTATAGCTTTGTCGGCAACCTTGTCGCTGTCGCTATCGCTATCGCTATCGCCTATTGTGCAAGGGGCTTTACACGCGATATGTACAAAAGACACAAGAAACATACCTGCGATACTCCGGGTATGTATCTGAACCACGGTCAGTTACACGCACGTGAAATTCACGCGGAGAGCACGTGCTACACGAAAAGCTACCGTCACACGCAAGGAGCACCGGACGTAACAATAATGCACGAAATTCGACTGGCCACGTACACCGGAGTATCTACGAACGTGACTGCTGAGCCGACCGGAGATAGACCCCTTTAACTATACACGAGGCGGTCGCGGGCGGAGTAGTCAGACCCGAAATTCCGATAATCCCGAAGGGTTCACGACAAGTACGCGACGAGTATATCGTACGCGAATCTCTAAATCCACGCGAAGATCCACCGGATCACGCGGGCTTCTCACAAACTATACGATCGTACACGACCCTCCGCCACGCGATACCCCGTTACCTTGTACTCGGGATTGCTGGTCGTTCACAATTTCCGGCCGTCCTCGGTCCTTCAGTCCTCGCTGGACCTCCTTCCTCTCTCACGATCGACCCAACAGTGATGATTGAGCGACGTCGATCCTCGGTTCCGATTTCGGCGGTGCGTCCCCATCCCGCCGGATGGCGCCAACCTGCCGAAATCGGAGCAGTCCTGCCGCCCCATCCTGAAACTAAGAAACGCGAGCAATACCCGCCTAATTTACCATACGGTACGTAAGTCTACTCCACCACGAGGTCGGAGTTCGGGGTTACGCTAACACTCATGTGACGGGCACACGGGGCCACGTCACAGGACCAATCACTTTTCTTATGCTTACGCATTATGCGTTGTGCAGAAGTGTGTGCTCCCCGCTTTACTTTGCTAACTCGCGGGGCAATGGTGCGCCATCGACGGGACCAGGTGCGTTTGGTTCCTTACGTTCTCTTGAAACCGTTGATGCCATTTGTTCTTGTGGAAGATGTCCGGTTCGCTACTTAGAGCACCCGGAGACTGCCGCGATGCGGTTTGCGCTGGCGGGTGTACCAGGTCCCCGAAATGTCGCTCGCAATGAGAAAATCTTCTACGCGCTATAACTCCGGAACTATGCGTAATTTCGCGCTGGGAATACCGGAATCACGTTTTATACCCTTTACTTAATCCTTTACCACGTAGTGGTTTTCCACTTTCAGTATTGCGTTTATCTGATTCTCCCGAGTGTACTCATAACCTCAAGGTATTGTTAATCTCATTTATTATCAATTTTATAATTGCAAGTCTGTATTGCGTTGGTTATGTTTACTCTCGGAGTGGGAAAATAAAATGGTTAGTATCATTCATCAAAAATAAATCTTTATTTCTTACTTGCCAACATGGTGTCTCTAGCGACTAGATTGTTTTAAACTTAATAAACATAGTTGCGTATACTAATTCAGTGACTAGCCCAGTCCCATAATTAAATGAATAGCTGGTATGATGCATATACAATATGGCGCTTTGCCAGGAAATGAATAATACGCAATATGGCGTCAAAACAAAATCAAACTATTGCACATCATGGCGCTTAATAAAATGAAACAAACGGAAAATCGCGCTCATTAATTCTAAGAGGTGGTTATACTTATATAACCTATATAAAACACAATTTATGACCAACCTAGTTCTTAGCGGAAATATTTTGGCTGACGAAGACAACGTGGAGCAAGTAACAACATATAAATATCTTAGACATGAGATAACGATCGGACGAGATAATCAGACACACGAGATCGAGAGAAGAATAGGGTTAACGTGGGCGGCCTTCGGCAAGTTACGGAACGTTTTCAAAGCAGACATACCAACATGTCTGAAGAGAAATGTATACAATCAGTGCGTTCTGCCGGTGCTCACTTACGGTGCGGAGACCCTTACCCTTACAAACAAGACTATTACTACAATTAGAGTGACTCAGAGAGCGATGGAACGAATAATGTTCGGCGTGTCTCTAAGAGACCGGATCCCCAATACAGTAATAAGAAACGTACG
Organism: Temnothorax rugatulus; assembly: GCA_035220575.1. NCBI lineage: Eukaryota > Metazoa > Arthropoda > Insecta > Hymenoptera > Formicidae > Temnothorax > Temnothorax rugatulus. The sequence continues at coordinate 5,024 of JASTWL010000448.1, read as the reverse complement.
GGAGTAACAGACGCTATATACATGCTGAAAAGGCTCAAATGGAACTGGGCAGGACATGTGGCCAGAAGGAAGGATAACCGATGGACTAAAAAGATCCTAGAATGGCGACCAAGATTAGATGCTTTCAGGAATAGAGGCAGGCCTCCGACAAAGTGGACAGATGATTTGAAAAGGTTTAAGGGAAATTGGATTCAAGTGGACCGCGAAATATGGAAAAATTTAAGGGAGGCCTACGTTAAGCAGTGGACAAATCAGGCTGGATGATGATGATGATGATGATGATGATGATGATGATGATGATGAGTTATACTTATTGCGCAACTTAACCTATAAACTATATCGCATGTCGTCCAACGACTTAGAATAGAATAGAATAGAAAGATACTTTATTACCCTAAGGGGTCTAAAAGGGCGTTTTGTAGGGACGTACCCAACCTTGTACAAACATTTACAACTCAAAATATTTCTCCCCCTCGCGTCCTGGCCATATGCGACCTTATATCCTCTTTCCTTTCCCTTCCCCTTTCGTCCGACACCCCTCTGGCCCTCTCCTTCCGCTTCCTCCAATTCCGCACCTCTCTGACTCCCTCCTTCCTGTCGCAGCTCTTCCCTTTTGTTCGGCTCTCTCCCTCCTTGTGTTCTATGCCTTCCTTCCCTCCTGCACTGCCCTTCCCTTGTTGTGCCGTAAACGGGGAGTGTTCCGGCACAGGATTCGAGGATACTGGGTCGGAGAATAAGTCGTCACAATGTGTACAGAAATGGAGCCAAATATATTTCCCGTTGATATATTACAACAGTTCCTTTTTATTCTAATTTCGATACTCGCGAACTCCTTTATGTTTTAGACGCACGTTACGGTTTCGTTGTTAACTGACGACTGCCCGCCGCTCGTCGAGAAGGCGGGCGCTTTATCCGTTCGGTATTGCTGACTTAGTTGTCAGCGTTTTTGATACCTCGATCAAGTCTAACGGACAGGTGATGTCCGGGATGACCATATTTGGTCATTCCCGAAACTAATGCAGTTCCTCGCGTCAGCGGTCTTCGTCGCTAGGGTCGGATTTCGTATCGGAGGCACTTGCTTTGCCAAGTGCCATTAATAATTCTTAACTACGTTGTGCGCTCACAACATCCCTTCCCCGCGGAAAAAGAAAAACTGACGTGCTCGAAGTTTTTCGTTATTTATTTATGTGTTTTTCTTTTTCTTTGGGGGTTACAATCTATTTTTCTTTTCTAATATCTACGCTGTGGTATTACCCTTAGATTCTTAATGATTCCCTTTTTCTTTATTATCTAAATGATTACAATTATAATGCTTAATATTGCTACCCTTATTGTCGTGTCGTGTTTTTGTTTATTTTTCTTTTTATTACCCATATTATTGTAACAATTCCTATTATTATTACAATTATTGATACGGAGCCCACGGGGTATATTATTTTCTTATTAGATAAGAAGCTGACTTGGTTCCAATTTTCTCGAAATAGAGTCCTGGTTCATCCTTAAATGGTGTCACTTCGTACGATGGCATCGGTTCGGATGTCATCGCTCTTGCGAGGTGTAACACGATGATGGGTGTCCTGTGATAGGAATACTTTCTTAGAGTCGTTTCTTATTTTAATCATATCTTGTGCTGGCGAAGAGGAAGATGAGGCTACCCCCCACTTTAATTATTCCGGGACCGGTGGTTGCCTATCCTCCGGTGCGTGGTCGGGGTGATCTTCCCATTCTTCTCGCGATGCGAAGACGGCTGATTGAGCTTGGTCGGCCTTTGCCGGCTAATTTGGCCGATGCTCGAGTTTTGCTCGGGCGGGGTCAGGATCTGGCCATGCGTGGGATCGGCCGTGGACGAGTCCTTGACGATGATCCTCTGCTTTGTACCTGCGAGCTCTGGCTATTGGCACCATTCGGGCACGTGGCGCGCCGCTGTTGATGGCTGTGCGGGCGTATCATATGGCAGGTCGGGGGCATGGTGCTCCCCTTCGTGATTAAAGTAAGTTTTGTGTTTCGATTTTTCCGCTTTTCTTTTTCTAGTTTTTGAAATGCTTTCCAGCGCTTGGCGTGGATGCGTAATGTCTGTCATTTGATCTTTATTGTATCGTTTACGTCGTTGCCTTTGTCGACAGTCTACAATGCGTAATTTATTTCTTTTCTATCGAAAAATTCTATCGGTTTTACCGTGCAACTTCCGATAAAGATTCCAGCGTCAGGTTTTACACGTTGTTTTATCTTTTTTACTTTGATCTGCGGCTGTCGTTTTTAAGATTGTCTTACTGCGGGGCAATAATATTAGCGTTTTACACGGTTGGAGTTTAAACTTTGCAGTACCGACTTTCAGTCGGTTTTCGGCGTGGTTGAGGACGGCTCGATGTTTTTTCAGGAAGTCGATTCCTAGGATGCCTTCGTAGTCCATTGGGAAATCGTCTCGTACTACGTACATCGTATGTCGTAGCGTTTCCTTGCCTACGGGTATTGTGGCTCGTATTTTTCCGAGGGTGGATAGTTGATGTCCAGTTACGCCGGTCAGCACTATTTCCTTTTCTCGTATTTGAGTCGTATCTTTAATCTTCCTACCTTTATGAAGGTGATGGCGGCCCCGGAATCGAGCAGAAATTTTAGTTTTCCCTTAGTTGCTTCTCGCATCGGGAGTGTTACGAGATCGAGATTAGAATTTTTATCAGTTGTGCTCGTCACTTGAGTAACTTTATACTCCTGTGCGCGTCGCGTCTTATTCTTTCTCCGTCTCTCTTGCTGGTCTCTACCGCTGCTGCGGCTGCTGCTGCTGCTACTGTCGCTATATGACGTTTCATCGTCCTGCTCCGGTGTCTGGTTTCCTCGAATTTTTTCTGTCGTATTGATCGGTCTCTTGTCCCGTGTATTAATATTGGGTTGGCGATACCGTTCCTTTTCGAATCGTCCGTTTAGTGACCAACATTCTTCCTCTTTGTGCCCTGCTTTCTTGCAGTGTGAGCAGTGTTTCTCAACGGTATTTATCTCGCTGGTTTTTTCTGCTTTCGTAGAGAATATCTACTGGCGTATCGGCTAGTACGGCATTCTTGTTCGCTGTGTCCTAGCTTTCCGCATTTGTGGCATGTAACTTCGACGCTTCGAGCTTGTCGGGTTTGCTCTTGACTGGTTCTGCTTCGGTCGCTATTTTGTGTTGAGCGCGGAGGAGGTCCTTTCAGTTTCTCCTCGGAGGAGGCGCCCAAAATTGCCGCTGTGAGATTAGCGTAATTTCGTGATCGTACGATAGTCTGAATGTCATCTCGGAGTCCTAACTGGAAATTTTCCAACGCTAGTTCCTGAATCGTGTCTAATATCGCTTTCCTTTGTTCGGAAGACTGTTCACGGCCTTCGATCATTGATTGATACAGCTCCATTGATAATTTGTCTACACGGAGTCCGTATTCTCTTGCGTTTTCGCCTGGCTTTTGCCGGAGCATATTAAATTCTCTCTGAATGTGCGTGGTGCTTCGCTTAGCTAAATAGCACATTTCTATTTCCTGCTTTAATTGAGCGAAAGAGTGTATGTCTCGCGTTTGGAAATCGTACATTGCTTTTCCCGTTAATTTCGTACACAGTATAGCTTTTAACAACGATTTTTCCTCGCGGGATTAATTTCGTTCATCGCATAGGTGCTTGTGTTTAGGAATTTTTGTACTTGACTGCGCGAAGTTCCGTCGATTTCCGGAATCATATCGCGAGCTTCCTTTAATTTAATGTAAGTATTTACGGGGTCGCGTTGGTTTCTGACGTCTTCCAACGTTCGTCCGTAAGTCATGTCGAGAGGGCCTTGGCTGCGTCCGCGGCGGTCTATTTCGTCGAAGTGATCGGTATTATGGCTTCTATTCTGCTTACGCGCCTGCAGATCGCGCATTGCATGAAGTAGTTCGACAGAACGCTCGAATTCCGCGGCCTCTGCACGGTTTATACGGTCCTGCATGTCGCGCATCAGGTTTAATATGTCGTTAAGTATGGGCTCCTGTGATCCCGACCCTACTCGCGTCGGCTCAGGGTCTCGCCTTTGGTTGGACGATTGTCCGTTAGCCGCTGGCCTGAGCCGCTCTATTTCCGCGTTAATCTGCGCGGGTGATATATCCTCGCGCGATGCAATGGCCGCGGCGGCTCGTTGCTGGCTCATCCTGTTGGCCCGGGGGGTATAATCCTCTTCGGCCGGGTCGAATATGCTGCTATCGTAAGACGTCAGCGAAAATTCTCCTCTCCCGGAGTTATTGTCCGATAGACCGGAACTAACGGTGGGGTCTAGTCGTAGTACGTCGCTGTCGTTTTCGTTATCGTTCGTGTTATTATTATCGTTAAGTTCGCGCGCTAAACTTGCGTCTATTTCACCGAACGAAAATTCTCGCTCTACAAGGACGTTTGGGTGCAGTTCCGACGTATTCTCGTCTGTAAATCGCGAGTCTAGATTTTGTCGCACGCTGTCTAATGCTTCGCAATTGGTATGTCTATCGACACGTATGGGGCTTCGCGAGCTAGATTCAATCGCGCGCTGCGCTGGTTCGCTGTGGAGGAACGACGCGTTTCGAACGGGGCGGAATGGGGTGATTTCGCCGTCTGACATTTATCGCTTTATCACGCCCTACCAATTTACGCGTTACAATTGTTTTTCGACTTACATTAATAGTCGCATGTTGCTCGTTACTGTGCTGGTCGTTGACCGTCGCTGCGTGGCTCGGCTGCGGGGCCGGTGATTCACCGCTGAGGTAGGTCGGCGCCTTCTCCGGTGTCGTTGATAACCGCTACCGGGTGCTTCCTTCTTCTGGGACGGGCCGCTACCGGGTGCTTCCTTCCTCTGGAACGGACTGCTACCGGGTGCTTCCTTCCTCTCGAGCGGGCTTCACCACTATCACTATTTCGCTCTTTGTCTTTCAGGCGAATATTCGTGGCGGGAACATACGTGACGGGGATGTTCTCCGGTGACCAGTATCCCACGCTGCCACCAATTGTTGTGCCGTAAACGGGGAGTGTTCCGGCACAGGACTTCGAGGATACTGTGTCGGAGATAA